>UESW01003404.1:30482-79311 GCA_900491605.1 Calamus simplicifolius
TGTATACCGGCCTGTCCCTCTATCGATATATCGTGATCTCAGGATATGGTACGTGCCTAAGAGAGATAACATAGTATGGTAGTTTAGACCTCTAACTTTGAAATAATTAGCATTGAGTTTATGTTATGATGACTAACTTAGCATTTTAATACTAGCTTGTAAGGAACAATGGTATCTTCGCTTATTACTACTTGATCATTTTTTTTTGTACATTCTCAAATTAAGCACATGACTTGAGATAGCTTTCACATTGTCTAATATATATATACAATATATATTATATATATTATTTTAGCAATCTTCACACTGCCCACTTTTGATGCGAACAACAAGCTTATTAGCGAAGGTGCCCGGTTAGTCGATGAAAACAAATGTTAGATATATATATATATAATCTATATATATATATATATATATATATATATATATATATATATATTATATATATAATTTTATCTTTTTATCTAAATTCAAGTTTTTATCATTGGGTGTATATCATTACTAATTTTTAGTAATAATTGAATCTTCATTGACTTGACAACTAATACCTAGTTTACCTTGTTAGTGGAAGAATTACTTAGGAAAGGATCCTTAGGGAGAGCTTCAGCCCTTGTGCGGTTCCTGTACTCTTAACCCCTAAGAAGGATGGTACTTGGAGAATGTGCCTGAATAGTAGGGCCATCAAAAAATCACTATCAATATAGGTTCCCATCCCCAGATTAGATGCATGTTAGACATGATGGCAGGTGCCACCATCTTTTGCAAGATAGACCTTAAGAGTGGTTACCATCATGTTAGAATTAGACCAGGGGATGAGTGGAAGATTGCATTTAGACTAGAGATGGTCTATTTGAATGTGTCATGATGCTTTTTTGGCTTTCAAATGCACCTAGTAATTCATGAGAATCATGACCCAGGTCCTGAAAGAGTACACGAAAAAATTCTTAGTAGTCTATTTTGACGATATATTAATTTATAGCAAGACCAAAGAGGACCATCATAACTATCTCAGATTAATCTATTAGACCCTTAAAGAGAATAGCTTTTATGCCAACCTTAAAAAGTGTAATTTCATGATGCATAGGGTTATATTTCTATGTTTTGTGGTAACCTCAGAAGGTGTCTCAGCGGATCCTGAAAAGGTTAGGTCGATCGTAGAATGGCTAGTACCCATGAATGTCCACGATGTCCACAGCTTCCATGGCCTAGCAACCTTTTACAGGAGATTCACTAGGAGATTTAGCACCATCGTCGCACCCATCACTGATTGTATTAGAAATGGTAATTTCGAGTGGACTAAGTCAGCTAATAAGGCCTTCCTAAAGCTTAAGGATAGGATGACTCATGCACCCGTACTTAGACTTTCAGACTTTTCTAAGGTGTTTGAGGTTGCGTGCAACGTGTCGGGAGTAGGCATAGGTGGAGTGTTAAGCCAAGAAAATCACCCCATAGCTTTCTTTAGTGAAAAACTAAATGAAGCTAAACTTAGATATCCACCTATGATAAGGAATTCTATGCGATAGTACAGGCCCTTAAGTATTGGAGACATTACTTACTGTCGCAGGAGTTTGTTTTATTTCTGATCATGAGGCATTTCGGTTTCTGAACTCCCAAAAGAAGCTCCATTCTAGGCACGACAAATGGGTTGTATACATTCAGGCATACACTTTTGTCCTGAAACACCATGCCGGGGTAGAAAATAAGGTAGCATATGCCCTAAGCTGTAAGTCTTTGTTGTTGAGTACTGTTAGCACTGAAGTTATAGGGTTCAATTGGATAAAAGATGAGTATGAGACTTGCCCTAACTTTGGTGAAATTCATAAGACCCTTTGGCTAGGACTATCCAGTATCAGTGGAGATTATACCATCCAGGATGGTTACCTTTTTAGGGGCAATAGACTTTGTATTCCTAGGATGTCACTTAGAGAGTTCCTAGTCTAGAAAACGTATGCTGGGGGATTAGATGGTCATTTTGAAAGAGATAAGACTATCCTAACGAAAGAGGACCAATTTTACTGGCCAGGATTAAAAAGGCTCGTTGCCCTTATAGTATCCTGATGTTGAACTTGTGCCATTGCAAAACAGCAGAAGCAGAATACCGATCTATATACTCCTTTGCTAGTGCCTGATTGTCCTTGGCAAGACCCTAGTATGGACTTCATTCTAGGATTACCTAAGATCCAGAAGAAGCATGACTCCATCTTTATAGTGGTCGATAGGTTCTCTAAGATGGTACACTTCATCCCTTGTTCGTAAGCCTTTGACGCATCTAGGATAGCCCGACTTTTCTTAGACAGTATGGCCAAGCTCCATGGCCTACCCAAGACCATTTTTTCTGATAGGGATGTTAGGTTAACCAGCTACTTTTGAAAAACGCTATGGCATCTGTTAGGGACCAAACTTAATTTTTCTACAGCCTTTCACCCCCAAACGGATGGACAAACTGAAGTGGTGAACCATAGTCAAGAAAACCTTCTTAGGTGCCTTGTAGGTGAACACCTAGGGACGTGGGATCTATTACTACCTCATGCAGAGTTCGCTTACAATAGCTTAGTGAACAGGTCTACGGACAAGAGTCCATTTGAGATAGTCCATGGGTACAAGCCTGATCGTCCTCTTGATTTAATTCCTTTACCCCTTCACACACGAGTCTCAGAGTCCGCACGAGCATTTGCACAGCATATCAAAGACTTACATAAGGACATTAGCCATAAAATAAATCTAAGTAATGAAACTTATAAAAGACTAGCTAACTCCCGAAGAAGAGCCAAAGAGTTTGATGTAGGGGATTTTGTCATGGTTAGGCTTAGGCCTGAACGGTTCCCGCTAGGGACCGTTAAAAAACTTCATGCTCGTGGAGCTGGCCTCTATAAAGTGATAGAGAAGGTAGGACCCAATGCCTATGTGCTAGATCTGCCCTCGGATTGGGGCATTAGCTTAACCTTCAATATTGCATACCTAGTAGAGTATAGAGAACCGATAGCGATTCCTAGTGAGTACTTTGGACCTAACCCTCCTTTCATGAGCGAACCTACCCAAGAGTGTCCACACCAATTTTCCTAAGAGAGGAGAGCGGATCAAGCGTATCCTAGATGATCAAGCCATTACGACTTGGAACTGCAGTTATCAACGCTACCTGGTCCGATGGCAGGGTCACTCCGAATCTGATGATTCATGGATTACTCGAGAGGACTTGCAGCGCTTCGACCCAAACCTACTAAAGAGATACCAGAGCCAGAATGACCCATACTCGACGGGATCGAGTTCTTCCCATCCTGGGAGAATTGGTGCGGGCACCAGGATCAGGCAGAGGATTCTTAACCCTTTATGGATATCTGATTAGTTTTGGTTCAAGTCTTGAGTTAAAAAATTAGGTTTAGTTATTTTAATTTGAGTCCCATCTAGTTCAGTTTATTTTCCAGTTTGGTTTATTTTAATTTGAATCCTGTCCAGTTTAATTTATTTTAATGTTAGTCATGTAGTAAGTTTATTTAACTTACAAGAGGAGACACTAGTATGGGAGAAGAAGACAAGGCCTACACATAGAAGCTGTGAAGGGACGCCCAAATGCATACCACCCAGATTAAAATTTTTAGCCCTGAATTGCAGCATTGAAGAATGGGATCCGAGGGGGGCTCAGCAGCTGGGAACGGAGCTGAGGAACCCGGGCGTCTGCAGGAGACGAGAACGGGGTCCGAGGCCGCATGTATGGCCATGCAGAACATATACATGGCTGGGGGAGCTCGTACTCGATCGGAAGCTAGGACCGAGGCCGAACAGAAGCTGGCTCCATGCGAATGAGAGAGAAAAGGTGGTGGATGGGAGGAAGGTCGAGTTGCCAAGTCCATATGCTGTCATTATGGCCCATGGGGGCCCCTGGCCTGAGGCCGAGTGGAAGAGTTGAGGCCGAGGGGGTAGCCGAGTGCCGAGGGGAGCTCAGCAGCTTGCATGGCCGAGACCCATGCACGTAGCCTGCATGGCCGAGGTGGAAGCTTGAGGCTGAGGCCAAGGCGGCAGCTCGAGGCCAAGGCCGAGGCGGGAACCTCCGTCAGTCATCTTCACTATTAATTTTGACGGCGCCGGATCAGCCACATCAAGCACCCACATCTTTATATTAGTGTCTCATACAAGTGATTGTGAGATCAATCACCCTCTGCATTAAACATACATAAGATATATTAGTCTTATGGTAGCATTGATCGCTGACTCATTGTACCATCGACTAAAAATATTTTAGATTAGGGTTTTAGGAGTTTAGGTCTCACGGCATGATCTCATCATGGTCCTAAAACCATTGCTCTAATCTATGGGGTTCATCATAATTATAAGAAGCTGTGAATGATGAAATATAATGCCTTTTATTTATAAACAAAATATTATTTATATGATTTGGAAGAATAAAAGAAATCCTATCATAATATAAATTGTGATTGGCTTTTAGAGCATAACTCTTTCACAAGAAATCAGATCATCTGTTTCTTGCCTGGCCAAGAATTTCTTTTGGTATTATCTTCAACTTTCTAAGCTTTCACTCTAGAATTTGTTGTCTAGATGTACGATAAAGTATTACTCTTAAATCATGGTATTAGAAATTTAATTAAAGATGTGCAATGTTTTTTTAATTCATGATTTTTCTTCTCTGTCTTCTAGTGAGTATATTGAATCTGATAAGCTTGTTGAATCAGGTTTTAATTCAGCATGCTTGATCTAATGTGTAGAGTATGGATATGGCATGATGAAAGGCAAAGAGGATATGGGAATAAATATATTTGGATCTCATTGCATGGATTAGGAGGTAGTTTTTTTTAGTTTGACTTGGGCTTGTTCAAAAACACATGATCTAGCATAGAAATACAATTTTTATTTTTTTTTGGAAAGGAGAAGTATATTTCATTCAATTTGTTCATTGAGCCCACAATAGTTAATCTTGATCATTTGGACTATGCTTCTTAATAAAGTATCATTTGAGCAAGGTTTGCCGATTTTTATAATCACTTGAGATGCATGTGGCATGGCAGACTAAGACTATCCATGGAGAATCCAAGGCTTACATTCTATATCTATTAAAGAAAAGAAGTAGCCAGCTATATAGATAAATAATAATAATTTTGGGAGATGTGATTGACTCATCAACGTACTAATAATGACCTATACTGCAATCTTGCCGGAAACTCAAAGAATATTTTTTGATATTTAATTATAGATACTTTTGTTCATATAATTATTGGGGTTATACCATAACATGCACATAGAGGCACAACAAGTCACCTATATATTAATTTTACTAAAATGGGAGTTTGCAGCTACCAAGATCATAAAATTGCAAAGTTGGAAGGAAATTGTAGTTGATTATGAAAGTAATGGTCAATGGGAGAGTTTCCAACTTCTCTACGGGCTATTACTATATTTCTTAAATTTGACTGGTGCTGTATTGGGTGGATCTATGCTAGTGAAGACAATCATATCTCATAAAAAAGTACTATATAGGTGATCTTGGTACTGTTCTTCTTGCTTTTTTGGAAACGTTCTGATGGGCTATCCATTTGGACAATATATTCTTCCCTGATGTGTCTTCGTTCTATTTATTTGACTGGACTGGTAATTGCTTACTTGGAAATTATTCAGTTCAGTTGAAATTGTTCAATGCACTTCTTGATTGTGTTTTGACATGAGATGAACTATAATGTGAACGACAATGTTAGTGTGAGCAAGCATTGCTAAGTCATTTGTGCAATATAAGGATTTTTAGCCTGTTCTAGATGATTGCCAGTATGAGTTTTTGGTGCAAGCCTTTTGCTGGAGCTATGCTGTCTATTATGTCTGAGAATGGAATTGCCTTTTTAATCAATTTCTTGTTTATTAATTCTTTTTATTAGATTAAATGTGATTCATAGTTATTAACTGCTTAACAAGGCTAATTGGTTGTTTGTGTATTTCATCCTAATGAAAATCTATGGTTGCTTCTTCATTTCCCAAAACTTGATTTTTTTCATCCCATATTTCAGGTTAGGGAAACTGTTCGTGATGTGATGTTCTTATAAAATGGGCAATTTTTTGCTGTAGCTCAGAAAAAGTAATGGTTTTTTAAGCATTATATACAAATATTAGGTAGAAATCATGTTTATTATCTATCTTGTTTCTTGTTAACACTTAAAACTCTACTGGAAGCTGATATATCTCATCCAGCTTATGAGCCAGAAAAAATACTTCTTACAAATTACATAAAGGTACTTGAAATATAGACTGAAAAATTTCTTGCACGCAAAGGAAAGAGTAAGAAATCACGATAGAGTACTCTGTGGACTCTGGTACCTTTCCAAATGAAGATGAGACTGACATTTGACTGGCTTAGTCACAACATGGTGGTTCAAACCTCTGAAACATGAAAATGCATGATGTTGTATATCTTTAAATTATAGAATGTTTATCTTTCTAATGTGAATGAAACCGGAAATGGACTAGTAAAATGTTGGAAGAGGAGAAGATATTTTCTTTTGAGAAAATTTCTGATTTCTTTCTATTTTTCATACTGAAACGTGAAAGGATACATGGTCTTTTATAATTACAAAATAACTCTTGGTCTTCCATAATACTTAATTCAGAATAGCTACTTCCTATGCAATTAAATAACAGTAATTTCCTATGCAATTAAATAACAGCAATTTCCTATAACAGCAATTTTCTATGCAATTAAATAACAGCAATTTCCAATAATCAAGTTTTGTTTCCAACACCCCCCTTTAAACTTGATTCTTCATGACTCCAAGCATGCTTCTCAACTTCTTGAACTCTTCTTCCTTGAGGGCTTTTGTGAAGATATCAGCTACCTGATCTTTTGTTGAAATGTGGAGAAGTTGCACTTCTTGATTTTTGATACAATCTCGAATGAAGTGAAATCTTGTATCAATATGCTTACTGGATCATGGAAGACTAGATTTTTTGCAAGTTGTATAGCAGATTTATTATCAACAAAAATGTTGGTTGGCTCTTCATGTGAAATCTTCATTTCTTGTAGTAGTCTTTGAAGCCAAAGTGCATGACAAACATAATTTGCTGCAGCAACATACTCTGCTTCACATGATGAAAGTGTAACAATTTGTTATTTCTTTGAAGACCATGTAAATGCTCCACTTCCAATATAAAAGGCAAATCCACTCGTACTTTTTCTATCATCAATATCTCCTGCCCAATTGCTATCACAAAAACCAACTAATTTTATTGGATTAGTAGATGAATAGAAAATACCATAATCTTGCGTACCTTTGATATATCGAAGGATTCTTTTTGCAACAATTAAATGATCCATTCTTGGCTTCTCCATGTAACGACTTATAACTCCAACACTATAAGCAATATCCGGCCTTGTATTTGTAAGATATCTTAAGCTTCCAACCAAACTTTTATAATATGTTGGATTGACAAGATCTCCTTCTCCATCTTTACTTAATTTAGTATTGTATTCAATTGGAGTGGTGCTTGAATTGCAATTCTTCATCTTGAATTTCTTCAAAATTTCCTTTACATATTTGCTTTGTGAAATAAATATGCCTTCATCTGATTGATTTACTTCAATACCCAGAAAATAAGACATTAAGCCAAAATCTGTCATTTCAAATTCTTTGATCATTGAAGTCTTGAAAACTTCAATCATTGCAAGATTATTTCCTGTGAATATCAAATCATCCACATATAGACAAACAAATAGAACATCACCAACATGATTAGACTTCATATAAAGAGAATGTTCAAGAAGGCATTTTTGAAAACCATTTTCAGCAAAATACTTGTCAATCCTTGTATTCCAAGCTCGTGGAGCCTGTTTCAATCCATAAAGAGCTCGTTTGAGTTTGTAGACTTTGTCTTCTTGTCCTTTTTGAATGAAACCCAAAGGTTGTTCTACATAGACTTCTTCATTCAAATATCCATTCAAAAAAGCTGATTTCACATCCATTTGAAAAATTTTCCATTTCATTTGTGCTGCTAAGGAAATGAGAAGGCGTACCATTTCCATTCGAGCAACAGGAGAGAAAACTTCATCATAGTCAATGTCATATTGTTGTTTGTAGCCTTTTACTACCAAGCGGGCTTTGTGTTTTTCTATTTCTCCACTTGCATATGTTTTTGTTTTATACACCCATTTGACTCCAATGGCTTGATGACCTTGGGGAAGATATGTGAGTTCCCAAGTGTCATTTTTCTCTATTGATGAAATTTCTTCATGCATGATATTTCTCCATTTTTCTTCTTTATTTGCTTCATAAAACTCAATTGGATCATAACCTGCAAAAAGACAAAACATAGTATAATCATTAGCATCAAGATGCCTTGTGACGTCAAGCAATTCTTGCACACTCCGAGTTTTGTGTGCTCTATTTGAGGATGAGCCACTGGAACTTTCTTGTGGAG
Source organism: Calamus simplicifolius (assembly GCA_900491605.1). Lineage (NCBI taxonomy): Eukaryota > Viridiplantae > Streptophyta > Magnoliopsida > Arecales > Arecaceae > Calamus > Calamus simplicifolius. The sequence goes on from UESW01003404.1 coordinate 38,889, forward strand.
ATGAATATCTTGGACTTTGTTGTGGAGTTGATGGAATTTCTTTTTGATGTTGTGACTCTTCTTCTTCATTATTTTCTTGCATTTTATTGTTATCTTGCCAGCTCCACATTTGCTTTTCATCAAATTCAACATCTCTTGAAAAAATCACTCTCTTTGTAATAGGATTATACAACTTATAGCCACTTGAATTTTCAGCATATCCTAAAAGAATACACTTTTCTCCTTTGTCATCAAGTTTGATCCTTTTCTCATCAGGCACTTTGACATAAGCAACACTTCCAAAAATGCGAAGATGATCAACCTTAGGCTTGTATGAACTCCATGCTTGCTCAGGTGTCATATTGTGAAGCCTTTTTGATGGAAATCTGTTCAACAAATAAACTGCACAAGCAACTGCTTCTCCCCAAAATTCTTTAGCATATTTTTATCTTTCAACATACATCGAACCATATTTAAAATAGTTCGATTTTTCTTTCTAAAACCCCATTTTGCTGAGGTGAATAAGGCATAGTAACCTGATAAAAAATTCCTTGTGCTTTGAAAAAATTTGAAAACTCTTTGGATAAATACTCACCACCACGATCCGATCTCAAAGCTTTAATTTGAAAACCACTTTGTTTTTCAACAAGCAACTTAAATTCCTTAAATTTCTGAAACACTTCACTCTTTTTTTTTAATAAATAAACCCATGTCTTTCCAGAATAATCATCAGTGAAGGAGAGATAATATTCATTACCTCCCATAGTTGTTGGTTTGATTGGGCCACAAACATCTGAATGTATCAATTCCAATGGTTTTGTTGCTCTTCTTGATCTTCCTAAAATGAAGGTTCTCCTTTGTTGCTTTCCAACTATGCAAGTTTCACATTTTTCCTTAGACATTTTCAGCCAAGGCATTCCTGTCACCATATTCTTGCTAGACAAAAGTTTTAATCCATCAAAGTTTAAATGTCCATATCTAAGATGCCATAGAGTAGAGTCATCAAGACTTTGTGTTAACATACAAGAGGAGCCATCAACATGCAAACTTAGCTCAAACATTCTATTTTTTGACATAGGAACATGTGCAATAAGAGTATTGTTGTTGTCTCTGATAGAAAGACTCAATTCTTTCATGTGAATGTCATAGCCTTTTTCAAGCAATTGGCCCAAACTAAGAATGTTATTTTTAATGTCTGGAACATAATAGACATCTGAAATAAAATTTTGAGTACCATTTTGAAGCTTGATAAGGATTTTACCTTTCCCTTCAACTGGCCTTTTAGAGAAGTCTCCAAAAGTCACCGAGCCTTTGAAGCTTTCATCTATCTTAAAAAACATGTCCTTTATCCCACATATGATTGCTAGCACCTGTGTCTAGATACCAAGTACTTCTTTTGATAGCACCAGAAATGTTATTGTAGGCCAAAAGTAGAGTTACTTCTTCTTCTTGTTCTTTTGTAAAATGAATTTTCTCATTAACATAATTAACATTATCTTTGTACCAACAATCTTTAGCATAGTGCCCATATTTTTTGCAAATAAAACATTGTAGTGCTTGTTGTCCATACCTTCCTCTTCCTCTAGGATTAAAAAATCTTCCTCTACCACGACCTCGGGCATGGTGGTCTCTTATGTCTCCTTGACTTCTTTGAGGTTGATCTTGATGAAATCTTCCACCTCTTCCTCTTCCATGGCCTCAACCATGGAAACTTGTTTGACCTTTAAGATCACCTTTTTCTTGTAGTGTAAGATTTGTTTGAAGTACTTGCTCGATGGGTTTTTTCTCCATCCTGTTAGACAGCTTTTGCTCATGTGCTTGTAAAGAGCCCATGAGTTGCTCTATAGTCATCTCTTCTAATTCCTTTGATTCTTCAATGGCTACAACAATGAAGTCAAATTTTGCATCTAAAGAGCGCAAAATTTTCTCCATGATTCGAACATTAGTAATTTCTTCTCCATTTCTTTTCAATTGATTGACTATAGACATCAATCTTGAAAAATAATTAGAAATTGACTCCTCAGTTACCATTTTGAAAGATTCAAATTCAGACCTCAAAGATTGTAGCCGAATCTTTTTTACCTTTTCTGCTCCTTTATGTGCCTTATGCAATAAGTCCCATGCCTCCTTTGATGTTGCAGCTCCAGCGATAATCTCGAATGTGCCTTCATCTACACTTTGGTATAGTGTGTAGAGAGTCTTCTTGTCTTTCTTTTTTGACTCCTTATGTTGCTTTCTTTGCTCTTGTGTGAGCATTGCTTCACCTTCGGTCGGCTCCATGTAGCCGTCTTCTACAAAATCTCAAACATCAAAGGATCCAAGCAAAGCCTTCATTTGGATACTCCAGTTGTCATAGTTGTCTTTGATGAGTTTGGGTATTTGGGATTGAACAAAGTTCATGGAGGCCATGGATCTTTTGTGGCTCTGATACCAAATTTGTTGGAAGAGGAGAAGATATTTTCTTTTAAGAAAATTTCTGGTTTCTTTCTATTTTTTCATACTGAAACGTGAAAGGATACATGGCCTTTTATAATTACAAAATGACTCTTGGTCTTCCATAATGCTTAATTCAGAATAGCTACTTCCTATGCAATTAAATAACAGTAATTTGTTGGAAGAGGAGAAGATATTTTCTTTTGAGAAAATTTCTGGTTTCTTTCTATTTTTTCATACTGAAACATGAAAGGATACATGGCCTTTTATAATTACAAAATGACTCTTGGTCTTCCATAATACTTAATTCAGAATAGCTACTTCCTATGCAATTAAATAACAGTAATTTCCTATGCAATTAAATAACAGCAATTTCCTATAACAGCAATTTCCTATGCAATTAAATAACAGCAATTTTCAATAATCAAGTTTAGTTTCCAACATAAAATCCAGAGCTGAAGCAGTGTGATCCCTGTCTTCCCTTCTATACATTAATGCCATGTTTCCTATCAACTAAAAAGTAAAAGAATACTTTGTTTTCTTATGATATATGTATTTAGTTTCTAGTTCTGTCTTATTATCATGATGATTTACATGATGATCTTAAATGTGGCAGGTATCCGTATATCTATAACAGGCATGGCACTGACATGCACTGTCTGAAGGTATTTTTTTTCTTTTGGAAAATAAATGACTTCTGGCATTGTTATCGACTCATCCTTCTTCTTGTTTTATCATAATGGTATGCTGTTTAGCTTCGAGTAGATAAGATAGCTTAACTTATGTTGCTGCCCCTGCTCTCGGAGCAAAAAGGATGACTGGCAAATTTTCATCAGCTTGAACTAAATATGAACCATGTGTTGCATTTGAGTCTTTTAACCCGCACATCCATCTAAAGAGCCCTTAATATGATGGCTAGTGAATGAGGATTCAGAAATCTGTCCCAAGTAAGTGGGAGAAGGCTTTGTCTGTTATCATGGTTTATTTTCTATTATTTCCATTATAATGGAATGTTTAGATATAAAAGATGGCACTTATTTTTTGTTGTACTTTCTTTCAATTAAGATAATATACTTATTACAAAATATGAATTTTTTGGCCTTAAATTTCCCTCCAAAAGTGATTTTACAGTCCAAAAATTGTATTTTATCAAATGAAAGTTGAAGGGGAAGATAGCATCATTATTTTTTTGTCATTTCCCATTTTAATAGTATTATAACAGCCATTGTTTCAGTGATTATTTTAATATTAAAAATTTGATAAGTTACTTGGGCTCATAATGGCTGGTTTTGGTGGGGGTCTTCTATAATGGGATAGTTGGTTATTTAAAACTTTATATTTAAGTTCTCTATTCTGATGCAGATTCTATCCTCTTTTTAGCTCTTATTTGCCTAATCAATAACCATCCAATGATACCTTCACCATCATTAAAATAGGTCATACGCACTAAAAGATGTATAGCTTGTTGATATATGCCACCTTTTATTCTATAGCTTGTTGATATGCCACCTTTTATTCTAATTTATGATTGCTTTAGAATGATATTAAAATAATAAAAAATTTCATGATGCTTTTTAAAAAGCATCGAGAATTTTCGATGCTATGATTCATAGCATCGGCAGACTTACCGAAGCTTTACAGCGTTGAAAAGTCGTAGCATCGGCAGACTTACCGAAGCTTTACAGCGTTGAAAAGTCAAATTCTGCAGATGCTTCTTAGCATTGGAATTTGTTTTACGCTTTTAAAATATATTAAAAAAATATGTCTTCACTCCTTCTCTGCCGATGCTTTTTGAAGCATTGGGATATCTTTTTTTCGGTGCTTATTAGCATCGAAAAAGGTCTTTTTTTCAGCATCACCTTTTGTCAGAATTATTGTAGTGGAGGAAAGATGAAACTCTTTCAGCTAACATGCGTCTCAAGTGAAATTAAGAAGAATAATGAAAAGCTACATGGTGGGATAAAAAGTTGCTGATGAAAACAAATGGTAAAGTAATTTCATGGCAAAGTAAAATAACACAACTAGAAACCCAAATTAACAAGTCTTTGCTTTTGTGGATTTTTTCTTCAATAATAATGTTATATCTCCACATATATTATCTCCTTGTAGGATAATGCTAGATTGCTAGATTTAGAAGATAAATAAAAGAATTTCATGTTACATCCATGGATTTACACTAAATGTAGGATAAGGATATTTTACTATAAAATTATATTTTTAGATTAGCTCTCAAATAAATGTTAAAGTCTATCACCATTTTACATCACTTTAAAAATAATTACTAAATAACAAACAACTTTTTTCAAAAGTTTTACCATCAATATCTTTACCAAATAAAGCCTTAAGAAAAAAAAATGTGGTGTTAGACTCTCTCTCTCTCTTTGGAAGAATGCACCATCCTTCCTTGTATACCAAGTATTGACTTTTAGCATGGTTTTGAAAACTGAACCAGATCGGCCAATCAAACCGGCTCAATCGGAAATTGGTCATCAATCTGTTTTAATTTTATTATTAAAGTTAATTTTATATTACCCAGTGAAAATCAAAAAAACCCATTGAATCGGCTGGGTTTCGAAGAACCGGTCCAACCTCGGTTTTCAAACTTTTAGTTTTAATAAATAAAATTAGAGTTGATTTTTTTGGACTCAACTTATATTTTAAGCTATGGATGGAAGAAAAGAACAACAATGGCGAAGATTAGAAAGCTAGGTGGTGGAGAAGGAGGAAGGTGGCTCCGAAGGGAATGAAGATGTTGTGGTAGTCGAAGGAGGTCGAAGTGAAGGAGGTAGAGGAAGACGTAGAGATCGGTGCTATAGATCCAAGCCTTGGCGATGGATTTGGTGAGGAGGCGGCCAGTAACGAAGGAAAACGAAAAGATAGGTAGTAAAAGAAAAAAGATAACAGGTCTATAAATAATGAAAAAAAGGAACGACAATGCGTTGGAGATCAAGGAAAGAACGATCGGTGGACGGGAAAGGATAAGAAAATAAGTAAAAAATAAAAAAAAGAGAAAAAGTTTTTGAAAAGTAATTCATAATTTTGGATTCTTTATTTTATTAAGAATACCATGTTTTATGAAGAATATTATAAATTAATTAATTGAAAAAGATAGCAAGGCCTTTAATTTTTCTATTAGTAATTTACTAATTTAGAAACTTTGATCATAAGAACTCATTTATTTCAGCCAAAAAAATAAAAATCTTGAACAAAATTAGAAAGATATTTATATTTTATTATTTTTATATTATTAAATTAAAAATTAATTATGATATTATCTAATTCGATCGATTTATTTGGTCAAACCGATTGGCCTACAACTCAAATACCAAGCCGGTTTTTGTCCGATCCTATTTTCAAAACATTGGCTTTTAGAGACCCATTGTTGGAAGAAGTCAATTGGAAGTTTATAGGGTGGAAACTTCTTTTTTCAGATAAACCAGGAAGAAAGGGCTGTCCGCTAACATATATCTATCATGCGTTGAAAAGGTTGATATTCACATGGATATCATTTTAGCAGTGAAAATTTTCTTTCTTTTGAGAAAAATTTGAGAGAAAAAAAATTGATTTATTTTCTATGATATCAGATATTAGAAGTTCCTTCGCGTACGTTGAATGAATGACATGGCCTCAGTAAATGCTTTACAAATAAATAACAATTTTGTTTTTTTAGAAAATTTATTTGATCCCTTTTACCCATTATTTTCTGCTAAAATAGCCAAATAAGTCATTATATAATAGCCATCCAATTGTTCCATGCTCAAAGCTGTTATATCTTTGCTCACGGAATTAACAGTAACAATTGGGAATTGGGATATTACGATGCAGAAATTCCAATTGGCCAGTGAAACCGTGGATTCTGCCAAGTACTCCCTTCCACGTAAATCAAAACAACAACAAACCTTACGCGTAATTGGGATAATTACAACTCGGCTAGAATGGGTGAGACTTTGCTTGAGTGAAACCTTGGATTCTGCCAAGTACTCCCTTCCACGTAAATCAAAGCAACAACAAAGCTCACGTGTAATTGGGATAATTACAACTCGGCTAGAATGGGTGAGAGTTTGCTTGGGAGACTTGCGTCGTGGAAGCTTTCATGTGGGAATTTCTATTTGCACCACTCAAATTACTCAGTACCCCTCCTAAATTATCCTTAAATCTCTCTCCCACCACAAAAATCTCTCTCCATACCCCTCTCCCTCATCCCATCAGACTAACACCCTCCTCTGCTCTTCCCTTCTCCTTCCCAGCCGGCAGTGACGAGCGGCGGCAGCAGCGATGGCGGTTGCAGTGGCAGCAGCAACGACAATGAGTGGATGCGACGGCCCTCCCCTAACCCTCGGTTTTTCTTTGCCCCTCTAGCCAAACAGGGAAAGGTGTACCTCAGAAGGGCCTCATGGTGGGAGAGAGAACCAGCAGAGGTAAGGAAATCAGCAAGCACAGGGGCCAATCCAGGTCCAAGTCAAAGAAAGACAAAGGCAAGTTCAGGTGTTACAAATGTAATAGGATTTGACACATAAAGAAAAATTGTCCTCTTTGGAAGAAACCTCAAGAAGAGAAGAAAGAGAAGGAATCTGTCAGTATTGTTAAAGATGTAGGGGTCGAGGAGGACCTCTTAGTGGTTTCAGATGCACAAGAAAGAACATCAGACAGTTCGTTACTTGATTCAGCCTGCTCACATCATTATACATCGCATCAGTCCTGGTTTACAAATTATACTAAAATTGATGTGGGGAATGTGACATTAGGGGATAACCATTCTTACAGGATGGCAGGAGTTGGTACAGTTAGGATCATGATGTTTGATGGCGTTGTGAGAACTCTTACTCATGTGAAGCATATTCTTGACTTGAAGAAGAACCTAGTGTCCTTGGGGTACCTAGAGATGAATAGATTTGGTTTCAGTTATTGTTCCGGGAATGGTGTACTCAACATCATGAAAGGTGCCATGGTTGTGATGAGGGAAAAGAGACTGAAAAATAATTTGTATTAGATGATTGGGTCTGTGATATGTGGAGGGTCTGAGACAGCAGCAACAGTTAACATTCAGCAGGATATATATTGCATGTGGCACTTTCGTTTTGGTCACATGGGAGAGCATGGCATGAGGGTGCTAATGAAGGATCAGAGGATTCCAGCTTTGGATGAGGGTGTTGCAGAGGTCTGTGTGCCATGTCAGATGGACAAGCAACACAAGTAAAATTTTCTACCAGTTCAGCGCACAGTACAGTCCCTTGGAGCTAGTACACAGTGATGTTTGGGGTCCAGTTTTAGTTTTGAACAGGAATGGGGCCAGATATTTCATGACTCTGATTATGATTTTTCAAGGAAGGTTTGGGTATATTTCTTGAAGAAAAAGTCAGAGGTCTTCTTCAAATTTCAAGCATGGCAGGCTAAGGTGGAGAAGGAGACAAGAATATATGTAAAGGTGGTGTGGTCTGATAATGGTAAAGAATTCATAAGTAAGGAGTTTCTAAAATTTTGTACAGATGGAGGCATCAAAAGGTAATTTTTAGTAGTTAGAACTCCTCAACAAAATGGAGTGGCTGAGAAAATGAACTGAACTCTCATGGAAAAAGCTAGATGTATGAGATTGCAAGTAGGATTATCTAAAATATTTTGGGTGGACACAGCTGACACAGCAGCCTACTTGATAAACAGGTCTTCTTATGTCAAGCTTAATGGGAGGTTACCAGAGGATGTGTGGTCTGGTAGACATGTGAAGCTCAGCCATATAAGAGTATTTGAATGTACAACATATATGTACATGTGGATGTCAATCAACAGACTAAGTTGGATGACAAAGCCTAAAAATGGTGTTCATTGGATATTTGCAAGGAGTCAAGGGATACAGGCTGTGGGATCCCTTGGAGCAGAAGGCCACGATCAGCAGAGATATGATTTTTGATGAGAGCTCAATCCTCAAGAAGCAGAAGGTGGTAAAGGTTCAGTCGGAGGCCCTGTCGGACGCAGATGGGCAGCAGGAGGCTCAGCAGGGCGCAGCTGAGCAACTAACCTATTATGATATTTTATCTTTTGTATGATCGTCAAGAGGATATGAGATTCAGGTAAAGCACACTCCAAATATGTCTTCACATATGGGGACCAGCCAAATGCATGCTCACGGCAGAGATGAGTTGAGGAAGGAGTCACATCCTGGGATAGGCATCGGCATTGCACTGCATAAGCCAAAGATGGTCATTCGACATCCGGAGCGATATAGGTTTGACAAGACCATGTCATATGCATTGGTGGATACTAGTGGAGGACCAGTTACCTACCAGAAGGTAATGACAAGCTAGAATAGAGATAGGTGGGTCCAGGCTATGGTGGAAGAGATGCAGTTCCTACAGAAGAATCAGACTTGGCGATTGGTGTCACCGCCAAGTGAAAAGAAATTCATTGGTTGAAAATGGATATTTCAATGCAAAGAAGTAGCTACAAACAAGGAGGGGATCAGATATAAGGCCAGGTTAGTGGCCAAAGGATTTTCTCATAAAGAAGGCATTGACTACAATGAGGTGTTCTCACCAGTGGTTTGACACACATCTATCAAGGTATTACTGAGCATTGTAGCAGTGCAGAATTTGGAACCAGAGCAGTTGGGTGTCAGGACGGCCCTCCTTTATGGAGATTTGGAGAAGAAGATTTATATGGAGCAGCCAAAAGGGTTCATAGAACCGGAGTCAGAAAGAAAGGTATGTCATTTGCAGAGATCCTTATATGGTTTGAAGCAGTCATCGCGTCAGTGGTACCTATGGTTTGATACTTTTGTGAGGAGCATCAGTATGTCTAGATGTGAGTATGATCCCTATGTTTATTTTTAAATTTTAGAAGATAATTTTAGATTATACTTGCTTTTGTATATGGATGATATATTAATTGCATGCAAAAGTAAAGCTGTTGTAGAGGATCTAAAGGCAGCATTGTCAGTTGAGTTTGAAATGAATAATTTAGGTCCTGCTACATAGATTTTGGGGATGAAATTTTTAGGAACAGAGGCAGGAGATTGCTTCACTTATCTCAAGGGACTTATATTAGGAGGGTTTTGGAGAGATATAGTATGGATGGTGCAAAGCCAGCCGCATTACCATTGGCTGGTCACATTAAGCTCTCCAAGACTATGTCATCAAGTTCTGAGATAGAGGCTGAGGAGATGTCTAGAGTACCTTATGCTTTAGGAGTTGGCAGTCTCATGTATACTATGGTGTGTTGTAGGCCTAACCTTACATATGCTGTTAGCCAGGTTAGCAGATTCATGGCTAGTCTGGGTAGAGCACATTGGAGAGCTCTAAAAGGGATCTTCAAATATCTTGTTGGCACAGTTAGTATTGGTATATGCTATGGGTATAGTGGCATGGAGGATGGCACTAGACTGATCATGAAGGCTCAGGATTGGGTAGTAGGCTTTATTGATGCTGACTATGGAGGTGATTTGGACACCAGAAGGTCAATGACAGGGTATATCTTTATATTGAATGGTAGTCAATATCATGATGGTCAAGTTTGCAGCCAGTGACGACTTTGTTTACTACAAAGTCATAGTGTATTGGTATTTCAAAGGCTGCAAAGGAGGCTATGTGGCTGAAATATCTTGCACTGGAGATGGGGATAGCACAAGGGATGAACAGGGTATTTTCTGATAGCCATAGTGCTTTATGTTTGGTCTAGAACCCGGTCTATCATGCTAGGACCAAATATATTTATATCAGATACCACAGGATCAGAGAGCTTATGGAGGATGGTAAGTTGGAGTTTACGAAAGTGTTTACCAAAGATAATGTAGCGGATGCACTCACTAAGGTACTGCCTCGAGATAGCTTCTTCAGATGTGGAGCGCTGATGGGATTGATGGACTAGGTGGAGCTTACTGTAACTTTGATACACCAAATTGGAGATTATAAGCTTAGGTGTGGCACATCCAAAGTCCAAGTAAGTTACACATGTTTGAGAGCTTAGGCTACATAAGTTCTTAGGTTCCTAAGTCATTTGGATCGACTTGTGACCCAAAAATAGAGAGCATGTAAGTCATGGATGTATATAGGCTCGGGTTTAAGTGCTTTCTTGTATGGCTTAGAAGAGAGTTTTTTGAGAGAATATTTAATAACCTAATTGTAGGTTATGGGACTAGGTCCATGAGGATTGGGCTCAAATTTTTTAGATTAGTGGCATCCGGTTTTCTTGAAAGTTGCTGGGCATATGCTAGGCTTCCATATTTGTAAGGAGTTTGTTAGGGAATTGGTTACGGATTGATGCGGAGAAGTTTTATTATCCAAAATGAATAATTATTTAAGACTCTCTTTGGATGTAACTAGATAGATCAAGATTAAGAAATAAAGGCATTCTTTTTTCTTTTATATCCATCTATTCTTCTTCTTCTCTATCTTCCCTCACGCGTCTGATCTTAACGGAAGCTGAGCAACAGATTCCTCCCAGAAAATTTGAATTCTACTAATTTGCGTTATAACAAGGAAGAAAGGATCAAGTCAGGGAGGAGGTGGATATATAAGTGCACATTACTTTATGCATGTCTTATTATTTGGCACATAATCGATCTTATCTAAACTTTGTCTCAAAGAATAATTTCACAACAATGTTTATCTGATCAACAAGAGAAGCACATCCTATTAAATCCAATGTCTCTAAGCAAACACGAATCCAATGGCTACTAAATTTTTGAGAAAATCTACTAAAAAAAGAAATGAATAAGTAATTAAGTAGTCCACCACACCGGTCTGAGAGAAAACATCCATAGGCAGGTACTTGCAATACTTCTTTGTTATGGGGAGACTACAAACCAGCAACATTAATTAGTATTTTAGTATCCATCTTACTTGGGACATGACTACGTACTGTGTTCAGAGTCAAGGATAGTTCCGTCGTAGCTTTGGATTTCGAATTCTAGGCTGTTTGAGGACTCCATGTAATGGATTTCAGCTTCTAAACAATCCATGGAGTCCAAGTATTTCCACTAGCTACTATAATGCATGCAAGCTCCTCTGAGCCATGTGTTTGCTAAAGCCGCAAGCCTTCCGGCCAATATTTAATTTGTAAGCCGAGTGTTATTTGAATAAGTAGTATAGCCGCGACTTTTTTTTGAACTGCTTTGGAGATTTAGATTTGGAAAATTGTCATTTTAATCTGATAGATAATAATGGATGAAATTAAAATTAATATGCCGCAATGAGACAACATAACAGGAAATTGAAACTATATATTCAAGGTTTAATCGAGAATTTACTAACCTTCTTCAACCTGAGCTTCAAAAGAAACTCATATTGGGAATGAATTTACATACATTATACCCTCACTTTTCCTCGGATACGTGTTTCTTAAATCACTGTTTTCTATATGATACAAACGCCAAATGTGTCTTGGAACAACACTTGTTCAATATAGTTATGCTGACACTTAAATTGCAAGGTACATAAATACTAGTTATAATTCATGTTTCAAGTTAAAATATTTTTATTCAGATGATTCACATAGTTACAAACATCTTACAATTGAAATAATGAATAGTTACAAACATTTTACAATTGAAATAATGAATAAATAAAAGAGTACGTACAAGATCAATGAAACAAATCCATCTACAAGTCCCCCATGTGAAACACAGACTATAACTCCATCCTTTTATTTGGTAACTTCTACCAATGGGGGAGAAACCAATATAAGTAACAGTTTTAAACTTGATTAATCACACTATTTTTTCTATACTCATAAGGAAGAACACTGCACGTTAGTCATATGTGAAGCTTTCTTAATTTGTTCGGTCTTCTAGCAAGGAGGCATGTTGGAAGGCCGAGGTAGCAATCGAGCGTCTGGGCTTGCACCGTTCTTCACTATGAACACGGTGTCCATACCCCAGCTGAGGTGACGATCCAAGTGGCAATGCATGAACCAGACACCTGAACAAAAGTATTCATAATGACTAAATAAATTGACAAAAACCATTTAAATCATTTTCTTTCATCAAATCATGACGAAATAAAGAAAAGGAAGTGCTCTGCTAATTAACCCGAGACATTTTGTAAAACCAAAACATGCATCAGGGAAAGAAACAAAACTCACCTGGATTCGTAGCCCTAAACCTGATAGCTGCCCACCCATTCTTGGGCACTCCAACCGTGTTCTCATATGGTGGATCCACCAAGTTGTAGCTCCGCGGGTCCTTCTCCTTGTCATAGTTCCCGAACCCCCTTCCCACCACGTAGAAGCTATAGCCATGCATGTGCATGGGATGGTTCTCCCCGGCCAAAAGGTTAGTCCCCTGGAAGACTATCTCCACACTAGTGTTGTACTCCAAGACCCTAACCTCGGTCGCAATCCTTGGAAACAGTAAGCTATTCGGCAGGTTATCACCGGTGAAGTTGAAGTAGAATGGCGGCTCGCTTGGAAACCCTGTCCCATATATACCTTGGATATTCCAGTAGTAGGCTTCGAGGATATCGATTGGTGGGCTAACAAAACTTATGTTGTTAAGACTAGCGGCTAATCGGTTTCCATCAGGCCCTTGGCACGAGCCATTAGGGCATAAAATCTCATTGACGGATACCGTGATGATGATCCGTTCATCAATGGACTGTGGGACATCGACTGGGTGGTCTTTGCTCGCCAAAGATCGGAGCTTGGCGGTGAAGTTGGTAGCAGAGTCGGTGTCGTTGAATGGAGGGAGGAATGGGAATTGCGGAATGATCGATGAACTGGTGGCGTTGGTGTACTCTATGATCGCTGTTGTGATGGTGGGATTGAACGCGACTCCAACTGCACTGGAGTAGGGCGAAGCCGCCATATAGTAACGATTATTTGTGGAGTTGGCGAGAGGTTGGTTGGCCTCGAGGAGGAGGTCCATGGTCTGTCCTGGCGTGATCATGATGAAGTCGGTACTAAAAGGTTTGGTGTAGCTCGCATCGGTGCCAACCACTGTGAGCTTGTGTCCAGCGACGGCGAAGAAGAGCTCATCGTTAATGGCTGCATTGACAACTCGGAGCAGGTAGGTCTTGCCATACTCCACCAAAAACTTGAATGTCCCTACAAGTATATATATAGAGAGAGAGAGTGTGTGTGTGTCAAATAAATGTGAGACAAAATGGCAAGATATATAGACTGCAGGTGAATGACATGAGGTGGGATGAGGGAGTCGCATGGGGTTTAACCTTGTTCGGAGCAATTGTAGAGATCGCCGGGTTGGCCATTGATTGTGTAAGCATCGGAAATCATCGGATCAGCACCAGTGCGGAGAGCGTCTGCTAGAACTTGACTCACATTGGCGTTCCACCATTCTCCTGTTAGTAATAAATTAATATATATAAGAAAGAAATCGTTGAGATTTTGTCATGACCAATTAAGTGAATCAAATAAAAACCTACTTATTTTGTATATATCCATGTACATCATGTTATGAACAATCCATTGTTACATGCTGATGTGGAATTTCTTTGTTAACAGGCTAGGTCCCGACAAAAACTATCACTCTTGAATAACGAGAGAGATGGAAGAGGAGGAGGAAGAAAAGTACCTAGAATAATGGGTATCTCCTTGTGAGGCTTGGGAAAGGGGAAGGTGGTCCCATGCCGAGGATACACTATGATTGCTCCATATACAGTTGCACGATCCCAATCGCTGTGGGCATGCCACCAGATGGTCCCTTCCTCTTCAGTGAACAAGATGGTTTGCGTGAAGTTAGCTCCAGGCTGGATTGGACATTGCGTAATGTATGCCGGCCCGTCGGACCACGGGTTTCTCGGCTGATTCACCCCATGCCTGAAAACACATGACAAGACTTAATATGCGTTACCAATCACAAACCATAATAGGCTTTAAGAAGTTAATTTCTTAGTTTGAAATAGAAGTGCTAGTTGGTTTTGATATTTACCAATGGAGGGTGATGTTATATCCTGCACGGTTATAAACCCTAACGATAACGGTGTCACCCTTGCGGGCTTTGATTGTAGGTCCAGGGAACTGACCATTTACAGTCAAGATTTTCTTCGTGTGACCAAGCCGAGTGTAGGAAACTTCTTGTATCTGCACAAATTAAGTAATCATCATGCACCATGGAAAACTGATTCAAACTTTTAACAATGATGTGGGTTATATATATATATATATAGAGAGAGAGAGAGAGAGAGAGAGTTTGGCTTTATTCGGTCATCTTTTTTTCATTCTTGGATTCACACGTTAATAAATATTAATAATAAAAAAATATAATAAAAGATGTGGTGGATTCAATATCGGTGTAAATCCAAAGATATAGACAAATATACCTTATATATATATATATATAAGAAATAAAACTTTAAAATTGGTTCTAGCTACTCTTTATCACCGTGCCATGTAGAAGAATTTTTCTTAGTTGGAGTCTTAAAAAAGGACTTAATTATTAATTAAGAATTGGCCACGTGAATCAATATACACTGATGTCTATGGATACCAGCTTGTTTGCCTATCATTGATGAAACGGAAATTCATATATAGAAGCATGGAAGAGTATGCTAATGGAAAAGCTTTTAAAAGATAGGGTCACAAAAAGCTCGAATTTTGTCACTTGATCAGGAAGCCATCCCACCCCCACATAAAATATGTATGTCGACATTCTCCTTTGCTGACATAGCCTCCCAATATCAGGCAAAGCATAAGAATTATGCATCTAATAGGACTACCTGAGCATTTTGTTCATCAACTCATGGGTAGATGAAGCCAGCCCATTGGCAGGCATCCTAGCTAGCTAGCGATGATGATGTAAACATAAGCTCCAATAGTCATAGAGGAAAAGAGAAAGAGAACAAGTAACACTAAACATAAGAAAGCTTTCTGAGAATGGGCTCATGTTACATGTGAATCATGTCCAAACAGTTATCCCATTTTATTTTAGCATTTGAAAGATCTCAATCGGTGACAGTACTAGTTGAGTTGAACTTACCACGAAGTCATGGTGACGAGTCGCAGCCCAAACCGGGCTTGCAAGAAGACTGCATAACACCACAAAACCGAACAACTGCATGATGGAGACCTTAAGGATGCCCATAATTTGGTAGGAGGGAATAGAGCAGAGAGAACTTTTCTTTGTATCTTGTGTCTGGCTTAGGAGGGAATAGAGAAGAAAGAACTATTCTTTGTATCTTGTGTCTGGCCTTTAAGAGATCCCTCATGGTGTATTTATAGGGGCAACCATTAACATGGCTATGAATTTTTCGACAGGTTGACTGGTTCAATTATTTAGGCATGAAGGCTGACAATGACCCATTCATTCACGCTTCTTTAAACGCGGCAACCCATGCCCTGCCTGCATCCGTGGGGCATGGTGTCAAGTCTTTAGTGGGTTGAAACTCCAGGAAGGATTCACTTTGGTTCACCGATTCATATTTGGGAAAGCAAAATATCTTAGGATCGATGGATGTTTCGCAAAGGCGCGTTGTATTGGTTCAATCTCAGATATGAAAAGTATTCACTTGGGTTCCAGAGCCTTTAGACTTTGGGATATTTCAGAGGCCCGCACGGTCAAAACGTAGGATAAATTATATTGGTATTAAAATCTATTTAATTTCAAACCGCTTGAGGATTATTTTCTCAAATGCTTGACATGAATAAATTATATCTATTAAACAATTGGTGATGCTTTTAACAATATTAATTCTAAAAGAAAGAAGTAAAAGGAATGAATCAATATGACCATGATTTCTTTGGAAAAAGCTTCCTGCAAATCCTTCAGAGTTAATATAATCGCACATGATCAGCCAAATAACAACGTTGTTGCTTGAGATTGAAGATCCAATTTAGATTTACTGTATCCTTTGGGATCCAGCTGTGAACGTACGTAGAAAGAAAAAACAAAAGGCAATCGCATTGCTTAAAAGTAATTAAAAAAAAAAAGAGAAAATTATCGGGTCCATGGTTTGGAAGATTTGTATAAGATGAACCATCCATGCATGCATGGACGCAAGCCGGTGACGAATGGATTACGTGGGATGACGGACGTACTGTGGTCAAACCGAGCTAGGTAGGCAGCAAAGATAATATCATGCCCTACGACACATAACCTAATCAACGTGAGGTCCCAATTATTCTCCTGCAGCTATATCCTAAATCAAAGAAGGCCCATTAATCAGATGGTCAATAATGTCCAAATCAATAAGTAAATATCTTGGACATTAGATATGGTAGGTGTAGCCAACGAAACAAGCCTTTAGACATTTCAATGGCGCCTTGAATTTCACCTAGACAAGGAGACAGCTAACCTTTTGACATTTCAATGGCGCCTTGAATTTGACCTAGACAAGGAAACAGCTAAGCTACGTTGGCCTTGCCTGCATGAAAGCTTCCATCGTTGACGCCCTCCCAAGCAACGTCGTCTCGCCTATTCTCCGCATCGAGCTGTAATTATCACAATTACCCGTGAGGTTAGATGTTGTTTTGTTGTGAAAGAAAGCCCATAGAACAATCTAAAGTTTTACTATAATAATAATAAATTTAAATTTTAAATTAATTAAAATCAATTATATAAATTCTTTTTCTTTTTTCATTGAGCACTGAGAATCTAAAGTTTCTACCTTGGAATTCCATTTTTGAAGTATCAGAAGTTAGTATTACCATCCATGGATATACAAAAGTAGCTTTGTGCATGAAATGATAGGATGGCTAGTATATTGACTATTTTGGTAGAAAATAATGGGTAACGAAAAAACAAAATTAATTTTGAAAAAAAATTCTAATATCTTTGTCTATAAAAATATTATCATAAAGTAGTTATTTTATATATATAATCTGTAAGGATTAAGAGTAAATATGCTTATGTAACCTATAATAAGCAGGAAGGTCTACTAATATATGTTTGGCATATTTCTTTTACATAACAACCATTGCTTAGATTTTTATGTCATAAAACCCTACACTCCCTCCCTCTCTCTCTCTCTCTCTCTCCACACACACATATACTAGAATATTCTTGAATGTATCTCCTTCCAAATTTGATCCGGACATGATTGGCTGATAAGAGTATGTCCGTTGTTTGATGCATGTGATCTAATTCCACTAAATTACTTCGACATAACAAATCATAAGATATAGTTAACCCTAGATTATACATCAAATAGTTAAGAAATGTGTATATATGTATTGTTATTTTATGCATGAATAGCTTACATATTAAAATTCATATGATTTGAAAGCCTCTAAATTACTTACCAAGTTATCAAGAAATATAAGTTGATTACTATCATATGCTTGGATGCACAAGGAAACCAATATACCTCCTTAAAAATCAACAATGTGCAATCCAAATTTAAGAGTTTAATAATTAAACATGATCTAAATTATAATAAAGATCTACATGCCAAAATTCATATATTCTAGTAATGTTTTATTTAATCATTAAGAATCAAAATAATTAATATCATTTACTAATATAGAAAAATATATGATATGGTATATAAAATTAAAATTTCAATTTATAAACATGATATATGTGTGTGTAGCAAAATTAACTTACATTTAGCATTACTTTAAGAGAGTTATACTCATTTCAAATTGAATGGTAGAGGTTCTATATCGATGATTTGAATCCTAAATGAGGTTTGCTATCTTTAAATTATTTACGCGCTCAAAATATATGATTTGAAGAGCCCTATCCTATATAACAAATGGTCAAAAATTAGATAATTTAAATAACACCAATTTTGAACCTGATGATGCATCGACTGAGAATCTTTAAATTACATGACTTTTAATATGTAAATAATTTAGAGAAAGTATATTACATATAATAATTTGGATCATCAATTTGAAACCCTCTATCATCCCATTCAAAAAAGGATGTGTGTGTATAGTTAACAAGGATACACTTAAGTACATTTATATTTGAGTTTGATCAAAATAGGATTAGATGATAGGAGCCTACGATCAATGATCCAAACCGCTAGATGTGATCTATTTCTTATAGGGATGCATAGACTATACATATATCATGTGGTCAAGGTTTATGTTTGTCTATGCATATGCATGTGAATATATTGCTATTACATCCTTAGATATAACAAGAAATTAATATTAATACTTGAAAATAAAAATATAATATCCAAATTTAAGAGCTAAACCATTAAATATGACCTATATTATAAGAATGGATAGTATCAAATAAGTATCAAAATAGATAGTATCAACTTCACTAATGTGCTCAAATGTATATTAGAATACATAAATTATAATTTTACTTTATAAATTATGATTTATTTATCCTAAAATATGAATATATTAAAATTTAGTCAGATTTTGATAATTAGATCATGATAATATGTATCATCTCAAAAAACTACGCTTGCAAACTCCATGCAATTAGAGTGCTCTAATTCGAATCTCTGTCCGAAGGTTACTTTAAGAAGAAACGGCAACGCACTATGAGAGGAAAATTCTAAGAAGTGACCTGGGTTTTGCAATTAGTGATTTTTCTAGTTAAAAAAAAAAGAAGAAAAATCGGGCTTCCTGGAAGAACGCTTCCACTTTTTTTTTCTACATCCCATTTGATTTGCCTTCCGTAAACCATTTACTGAGTCCATATCATTCAACTTGTAGCTAGGAACCTTTAATATCTATTGGCATATATATAGCTCTTTCCTTCTCTAGTTTATCTCAAAAGAAAGAGTTTCCACCGTTAAAATAATATGCATCAGTCCACGTGATTCGATAAGTATCAACCTTGTCCACAGCTGACGTACAGTAGATATATCTATTGGCAGACAGCTGTCTCTTTCCCTGGTTTTTCTCCAGAAAGAAGTTTCCACCCTCATAAACCTCCAATTCGCTTCTTCTTGGTCAAAAGAATGCGAGTTAACACGAAAAGTCAGTACTTTATGTTCAAGGAGTGTTGGTTTCGTCCCTCCGGAGGGGAATAGCTTCAATCCTTTTGTTAACCTTAATTTTTTTTTTTAGACCATTGCTGACAAGTCAATATCTACATGTCAAATATCTTTCAAATTAATCTTTCAATGAATAGGTACCAATGTTTTGAAAATCGAATCAGACCGGTCGATCCAACCGATTCAACCGAGAATCGATCATCAGTTTGATCCAATTTTATTATTAAAGTTGACTTTTATATGATCTAGTAAAAACCGAAAAAACCCGTTGAACCAGCTGGGTTTCAATCGGTCTAATCGGTTTTTAGATTTTTTTTTAAAATTTTTTATTTAAATTATATTATATTTTTTTATTTTATATTATTAAATTAAAATTTAATTATAATATTATTCGATCTAATCAAATCGGTTCATTCGGTTGAACCGATTAACCAACGACCCAAATGTTAAGCTGATTTGTTGTCCGACCCAATTTTCAAAACATTGATAATACTACCTAATCTATTTAGGGGGAAAGGATAACTAAGGAAGGGATGACCAGGTTTATTCTCCATTGTATAAGGTCTTAAGTCAATAAGAAGAATAAAACTACTCCGTGTTAGTCTTATCAAAAGGATGAAAGGCTCCTTGCTCTTTCTGAAAATTTTATAGGCTCTGATGGGAAAGAATCCGTGTACGAGCAAATACTAGCAGACCGTAATACGTAGCGAAATAATAAATAAAAATGCGCAAACCACACAATCACAGAAACACCAAGATTTACGTGAAAAATCCCTTCAAGATAAAGGGAAAAAAAACCACGGGCAAGCCAGATAAGAAGATCCACTATAAATAATAAATATCCAAGTCTCAAAGTCCCTTGCCAGAACTTGAGAAACAATCACAAGAGAATAATAGGGATATAAGGATTACATCACCAAAAAATACGGTCTCCTGCGTTACCTCCTTATTTTCTTCCCTTCTCTTCTTCTTCTCTCTTTTTTTCTTCTGCAGCTCCTTCACGTGATTCCTGGAGTGGAAGTCCTCCCACGTAGTTAAGCACCAAGCAGCAGTCCTTCCTTCTCTTCCCTTAGCAATCCATGCTCCTAGAAAAAAGAAATACCTGCTACATGCTTTTCCTCTTTTTTTTTCAGACGACTGCTCCTTTAAAAAAGAGAAAACCCAAAAAAGGAAGGCGGCTACTCCTTTTATAAAAGAGAGAGAACAAACCCTAGTAGAAAAAGGAGTAGCGCTCCCTTTTGCCCTAATGGGCTGAATAAGTGGGCCATGGGCCCAACAACCTCCCCCTTCAGCCCATAAGGGAGGCTGTCTCATGCTTCCTTAGTGTGAAATCATGTTGACCAACTGTCGGCATATCTCTTACCTTTCTTTTGATAAGGTCTTTGTCAACATGTCTGCCCCATTTTCATCTGTGTGAATTTTCTGAAGCTGTAATTGCTTCTCTTCAAACACATTTCGAATCCAGTGGTATCTCACATCTATATGCTTTGACTTGAAATGAAAAGTTGGGTTCTTGCACAAGTGGATGGCGCTCTGGCTGCACAATGTACCACATAATTTTTCTGTTTCAATCCCAATTCATGTAAGAATTCTTTCATCCACAGCATCTCCTTACAGACCTCGATAGCAGCAATATATTTGCCTCTGTGGTAGAGAGAGCTACACACCTTTGCAATCTGGATTGCCATGACACAGCTCCCCCTGCAAAAGTAAGTATGAAACCTGATGTGGACTTCCTTGTATCAATATCTCTCGCCATATCTGCATCTGTGTAACCAATCAGCACAGCTGGACCACCCCCAAAGCTTAAACAAACTTTGGAGCTTCCTCTGAGATATCTGAAGATCCACTTCACTGCTGCCCAATGCTCTTTCCCTGGATTTGCAAGAAATCTGCTAGCAACACCCACTGCATATGCGATGTCTGGCCTCGTACATACCACCGCGTACATCAAACTTCCGACTGCTGAAGCATAAGGAACCTTCTTCATTTTCTCCTTCTCCTCATCACTTGAAGGACTTTGCTCTGAGCACAACCTGAAGTGACCTGCAAGAGGAGAACCAACTGGCTTTGCATTGATCATACTGAACCTATCCAATACCTTCTCAATGTACTTTTCCTGTGACAACCATATTTTCTTGATTCTTCTATCACGGAAAATCTGCATACCCAGTATTTGCTTTGTTGGTCCCATATCCTTCATTTCAAATGAATTGCTTAGCTCCTTCTTCAACCTGTTAATCATAGACATATCTTTCCCAAGAATAAGCATGTCATCAACATAAAGTAGGAGTATGACAAAATCCTCACTAAACCATTTGATATACACACAATGATCTGAAGTCATTCTTTTGTATCCATTTTCAGCCATAAATGAATCAAATTTCTTGTACCACTGCCTTGGAGCTTGCTTCAGCCCATATAAGCTTTTTTTCAATCTGCAGACAAGATTTTCTTTACCTTTGACTTTGAAGCCTTCTGGTTGCTCCATATAGATTTCCTCCTCCAAATCACCATGAAGAAAAGCTGTCTTCACATCTAACTGCTCAACCTCCAAGTCTAGACTAGCAGCAATACCTAGAGCAACACGAATTGAAGACATTTTAACAACAGGAGAAAAAATCTCTTCAAAGTCAATACCTTTCTTTTGACCAAAGCCTTTCACAACCAATCTGGCCTTGTACTTTGGTTGAGAACAATGCTGTTGAGTCTTTAACCTGAAAACCCACTTGTTCTTTAAAGCCTTCCTTCCTCTTGGTAGTTCCACTAAATCATATGTGTGGTTCTTCTGTAAGGCATCCATTTCTTCCAGCATACCTACTAACCACTCCTTTTTCTGCTCACTTTCAACTGCCTCCTGGTAACATTCTGGTTCACCTGCATCAGTAAGCATTATAATTCATCTGTAGAATACCTTTTGAAGGTTGACGTTGTCTGATAGATCTTCTCAGCTGAGGCTCTGTAGGAGGTTGCTCCTGATCTCCTTCCTGCTCAACATGTCCTACAGGTGAGTTAATACATGCTCCTGCACTATTTTCTTGCACATCTCCCCTATCACCCTGATTTACTAGAGGAGTAACTGGATCACAGTCTGTTAATCCTCCTGCAGAAGACTTGACTGACACCTCCTTCTTGAAGTCTTGAAGGGTTTGATCTTCAAAAAATACCACATCTCTGCTTCTGAATACCTTCTGCTTTTCTGGATCCCAAAGTCTATAACCAAACTCATCATGTGAGTAACCAAGCAAAGCACATTCTTTTGTCTTACCATCCAGCTTGGACCTCTCAATGTCTGGAACATGTGCAAATGCACGACAACCAAACACTCTCAAGTGCTTATAAGAGACATCTTTTCCTGACCATACACGCTCTGCAACATCACCATCTAGAGCTGTACATGGTGACAAGTTTATTACATCAACCGCTGTCTTCAATGCCTCATCCCAAAATCTTTTAGGTAACTTGGACTGTGAAAGCATACATCTGATCTTTTCCATGATGGTGCGGTTCATTCTCTCTGCAATTGCATTATGCTGAGGAGTACCAGGAACTGTCATCTCATGTTGAATGCCATGTGATCTGCAATAATTATCAAATAACCCTGTGTACTCACCACCATTATCTGACCTTATACATTTCAGTTTCTTTCCTGTCTCTCTTTCAACTCTGGCATGAAACTCTTTGAAGACATTAATAACCTGGTCTTTAGTCTTCAAACCATAGACCCAAACTTTTCTAGAAAAATCATCTATAAAAGTGATAAAATAAAGTGCACCACTGATGCCTAGAACATTAACTGATCCACTAGGAGTTTTTGTCCTTAGAGGACCACAAACATCTGTATATATGATCCAAAATATGCATTTTTCTAGATAAAGCAGGACTAGCAAAAGAAACTCTATGTTGCTTGCCAACCAAACAATCAACACATGGGTTCAAATGTACACCTTTGAAGTCTGGTAGAACTTCTTCCTTGGAAAGAACTTGCAGCCCCTTCTCACTCATGTGTCCCAGTCGTTTATGCCACAACTCCATGCTGAAGTCGTTCTCTGTAACATTCAACTGTTCACCATAAGCTTTAGCCTGCAACCTGTATAAAGTATGACATTTCTTCCCACTGGCTACAACAAGTGAACCTTTACTGAGCTTCCATTGCCCTTTATGAAATCTGCTATCAAAATCTTCATCATCAAGTCTTCCAACTGAGATTAAATTTAGCCTCAAGTCAGCTACATGCCTTACATCCTTGAGCACCAACTTACAGCCAAGATTGGTCTTCATGTGGATGTCACCCATGCCAATGATGTCTGCTATGCCTTGATTTCCCATCTTGACAACACCAAAATTTCCAGTCTTATATGTAGAAAAAAACTCCCTCCGTGGTGTAGCATGATAAGAAGCACCTGTGTCAATCACCCACTCATGATTCTGACACTCACATGAGAAGATACTATTAGAAGTAGACAAAATCAAATAATCATCACTCTGCACAGTAGCTGTGATATTCTCCTTTGACTCTGTATCCTCCACTTCTTTTCCCTTTTTCTTACTCTTCTTAGGCTTCTTACACTGATTCTTGTAGTGCCCTTTCTCACCACAGTTATAGCAAGTAATATCTTTTCTTGACCTTGATTTGCTTCTACCCTTGTATGAATTGTCTCTATTTCTAGACTTTGACCGTCCTCTATTCTCTAAGACAAGTGCCTGTGAATCAATCTGAGAAGTTGCTGAATTTTTCCTTCTTAACTCCTCATTCAATAAACTGCCTGTTACTTGACTCATGGTGATAACACCGTCTGGTGCAGAATTACTGAGGGAAACTACCAGTGTCTCCAACTTTCTGGCAATGAACTGAGAAGTAACAATGCCTGCAACTCATCATCAAGAGACATTTTCATAGAGGATAACTGGTTATTAATACTCTGCATTTCATTCAAATGCTCAGCAATAGAAGCACCCTCTTTATATTTCAGATTCACTAGTTTTCTGATCAAGAAAGCCTTGTTGCCAGCTGTTTTTCTCTCATATAGACTTTCTAACTTTTTCCAAAGAGAGTTTGCAGAAGTCTCAGTGGAAACATGGTGAAAGACACTATCATCCAACCATTGCCGAATAAAACCGACTGCCTTCCGATCTAACATGATCCAAGCATCGTCTGTCACTGTAGCGGGCTTTGCTTTGACCCCTTCTAAAGGTCCATATAGATTCTTGCAATATAAGAGGTCCTCCATCCTTGATTTCCATATCATCCAATTGTTTCCGTTCAGACTGATCATGCGGGAAACATTACCGGCCTCTATGCTCGCACACACAAAAAAAATTCACAGGCTCTGATACCAGTTGATGGGAAAGAATCCGTGTACGAGCAAATACTAGCAGACCGTAATACGCAGTGGAATAATAAATAAAAATGCGCAAACCACACAATCACAGAAACACCAAGATTTACGTGGAAAATCCCTTCAAGATAAAGGAAAAAAAAACCACGGGCAAGCCAGATAAGAAGATCCACTATAAAATAATAAATATCCAAGTCTCAAAGTCCCTTGCCAGAACTTGAGAAACAATCACAAGAGAATAATAGGGATATAAGGATTACATCACCGAAAAATACGGTCTCCTGCGTTACCTCCTTATTTTCTTCCCTTCTCTTCTTCTTCTTCTCTTGTTTTTTCTTCTGCAGCTCCTTCACGTGATTCCTGGAGTGGAAGTCCTCCCACGTAGTTAAGCACCAAGCAGCAGCCCTTCCTTCTCTTCCCTTAGCAATTCATGCTCCTAGAAAAAAGAAATACCTGCTACATGCTTTTCCTCTTTTTTTTTCAGACGGCTGCTCCTTTAAAAAAGAGAAAACCCAAAAAAGAAAGGCGGCTACTCCTTTTATAAAAGAGAGAGAACAATCCTAGTAGAAAAAGGAGTAGCGCTCCCTTTTGCCCTAATGGGCTGAATAAGTGGGCCATGGGCCCAACAGACTCTCCTTCTTGGTTACAGCCTTGGATGCAGGTAGGAAGTGGATACATAGAAATAGAACCACTGACTAGCTTTTGCTCAAAAAATTGAATTAAATATGCCAGTTAGAAACATCTCTGTTGGGAAAAGGCTTAGATGAGTTGAGTTGAGTTGAGTTAGAAACATATCTATTGAACCGCCTATAAGCCATCCAAAGAGGACATTCAAAGCTGACATTAGACCTGGCTAATTAACAAGCATGTTTTTCAGATGATTTCGGAAGAAACTCAAAAGTTAGTAATGGTGCAATTGAGGTGGAGAGAGAGTTTGTTTCATAACGCCAATTTTGTTTCGGTTAGTCTGGATCTGAAAGCGGCTGTTGATTAATTCTTGACAACCACAAGGTCTTCCTTCCTTGAATACCCAACCATTGACCTTTCTCTTCATTTCTATGGAGTGAAGCACCGAACCTACGCCCATCGAGCATGCCCCCTTTAGACAAGTTTCTGAATCGGTCAATTCAAATGATCTAATTAAGAGTTCAACGTACAGTGCGAACAAGCAATCGCTAACGCGTTCGTTATGCGTGAAGCAAATCGGTCGCTAGCTCCATAAGAAGTCCGAAGAGGGAAGCGGGTTGGATTTTTTCGGCAAACGGTCAGAAACTGGAGCTTCATCTCACTCAGGAAGATATCATAACTCAATTAATTTCCCGCTATTGGGCAACTAATTATGGCTCCTTTTTTAAGGGATTACTGTACGTTAAAGCATTTTCTCCGCTAGTCATATGCCCGTCATCATGTTATAAATCACTAGACAAAACTCAAATTTTCTTTAATTTAAGTTTGATAAATATAATTACATATCAGGTTGCTATATCATTTTTAGCATAATTTTATGAACTTGATGTTTTTCTTCTTTCTGATTTCATGCCTTCATTTCTTGACTAAATATAATTTAATAAGTAAATTAAAATAATTATTGGCATATAAAGGTTCTAATGCTTCATTTGGAGCGCACATCACTGCAAACTTTACTTTCAAATGAAATAAATTTTGCAGTAGAATTCAATTGTAAATATTTCTTATGTTTAGCCCAATACTATATATATAAACTATGAAATTAAAATAGTTCAGAGCTTGGAGTCGACACCCAAATAGTCAGGAGCCGACCCCAAGGCGTATCAGAAGGTTTCTCGGATTTTGGCACGGTCTGGAGTCGACACCTAGGGTTTCGGAGCCGACTCCAACCTGAGATACAGAGAAGTGCATTCTGGTTCAGTTTCTGGAGCCAACACCTAGAATTCGGGAGCCAACACATGAGATTTGGGAGCCGACACTTGAGTTTCTGGAGCCGACTCTAACCTGAGAATAGAGAGCATGTTTTAAGGACTATTCTGGAGCCGACACTTACCTTTCTCGCAGCCGACTCCCCAATAACTTTTTCTTTACTATTTTTGAACACCCGACTTGGAGCCGACACCTGAAAAGTTGGAGCCGACTCCAACATGTCATGAACAGATTTTTCATCTGTCAGAACGTACTTCAACGGTAAGATTTCTTTTCACCTAACCTCTAACAGCTAGTTTCTTTGTGTGTAGAAGAATCCAAGCATCTCCAATGGCTATATTTCCCACCTAATCTTGGATTAAGGGATCTATAAAAAGGGGACCGTCCGTTTAAAAAGAGAGAGAAAAAATAGAAAAAGAAAAAGAAAATATTTTGTGAAAAATTCAAAATCTTGAGAGAGAAATCAAAAGGAAAGACTCAAAGCTTACGTCAACCAATCCAAGAGAGTCCAAAGAGAAATACAAGGCATTCAAGTTCAAAATTGAAGGATTTTCTAAGTGAAGAAAAAGAAAGCAAAAGTCCTGATTTTCCCCAACTTCTCAACTGCAATCTTTCTGAAGAATCTGAGCTGAGGCCTGATTCAACATTTCAAAGGAGAAGAGGAAAAGCTCAAATCAAATTCGCTTCAAACAGGCTTTTCTTACCCTTATTTATTTAATTGCATATTTGCTCACTTAAGGAGCTATCTTGTATTGCAAACTCTATTTTTCATAGTTGTTGGCTAGTTCAATCAAGGGATTAAATTAGTGGAGGTGGTATATCTCGGTACAAGCTCAGGATAGCTTGTGGTTGGGTTTTGTGCTGATGAGCCCAGAAAACCAGCTGGTTCATTGTAATCCTGGGGAAAAACAATAAGTTTTGAGTTGTAAGCTTGTAAAATAACTTGGCTGTAATCAAGTAGATTATAGTGTGGACCCAAGTGATACTTGGGAGTGGACGTAGGTGTTGGACACACCAAACCACTATAAAATTTTTTTGTTTGCCGTGTTTTGACTCTCTCACTCTATCTCTTTATTTGTGCTTAACATTTATCTTGCACTTAATCTTATTTATTTCAAAGCACATAGTTTTTAAAAGGTTAAATTTTTAAGAACCCAATTCACCCCCTCCCTCTTGGGTTGCTATCTGAGCCAATAATTGGTATTAGAGCTAGTGCTCATTGTTTATTTGATCACACGATCAAGAGCTAAAGATCCAAACACTACAAGAAATTTAAAATATTGCGACGCCAAAATGCGTCGCTATTGCGTCGCTATGCCATGTTTAGCGACGCAATAGCGACGCAATGATGGCGTCGCTCAACTCCTCGTCGCAATACTCTTTTGTCGCAATTGCGTCGCAATATTGCGACGCTCTGCGACGCATAAAAATGCGTCGCTAAATTTAAAAATAAATTTTTAAAAAAATTATTAATAAATATTGCGACGCAATTTATTGCGTCGCAATATTTAAAATTAATTTTTAAAAATTAAAAATTTATTAATAAATATTGCGATGCATAAAATTGCGTCGCAATATTTTAAATTAAATTTTAAAACAGAAAAATTTATTATTAAATATTGCGACTCAATTAATGCGTTGCAATATTTAATAATAATTTTTTTGTTTTAAAAATTAATTTTTATTATTGCGACGCAATTTGATGCATCGCAATAGTTATTAATAAATTTGTAATTTTTAAAAATTAATTTTAAATATTGCGACGCAATTTGATGCGTCGCAATATTTATTAATAAATTTTATATATTTAAAATTAATTTTAAATATTGCGACGCAATAAATTGCGTCGCAATATTATTAATAAATTTTTTTTAAAAATTTAATTTTAAATTTAGCGACGCATTTTTATTCGTCACAGAGCGTCGAAAATTTTTTTAAAAAAATATTTGAATGATTAAAAATTAAAACAGTTAATAAAATTTCGTTAAATCTAAATATTGATACAAACATTTTTCACTCAATCCAAACAATAATAAATTTCAAAAAATAATTTATATATTAAAATTTAAAAGTTTTTACAACATAAAAAAAAAAAATACATCAAGAATCTGAATGATCACGTGAAGGCTGTGGAGGCTGTGGAGGCTGTGGAGGCTGAAGACTCTGCGACAAGCGTCTAACAATATCCCGCAAATAGTGCATCTCATCTCGCATGTCAGCAACCTCCTGATCCCGGCCTCGCATACGATCCTCAAAATCCTGCTCGTAATCCTGGCGAAGCTCCTCTGCAATAGATCTGCGAAGCTCCTCTAAACGCTCGGGAGGAAGATCAGCAGGAACTCACGAGCTGGAGGCCTGATGGGGAAAAAATGTAGAAGCTCTAGTGCCCATACCATAGACCCTGCGGTCTCGTGGCTGGGCACCAACAGCCTCCAAAAACACACGTCGACTCTCATCTGCTGAGAGTTCGATGGGCGTCTCCCCATCAGTAGAGTCGACCTGTGATGCCTGGGATCGAAGCTCGTCGACTCGTGTCTTAAAATTATGAAATCAATAATAAATGAGTTAATAAATTTTTATAAATAAAATTTTAAAAATTAAACAGATACTACATAAATCTAATTTCTTACCGCAACCTCCCGTGATCGCGTATCGACCCAGGAGCCGTCCCTCCTGGTGTGTGTCGCCCTGAATAGACGAAACTCACCAGGATCTCCACCCTCCTGCTCAGTCTATAACAATAAAAAAATTGATATTAATAAAAATATTTGTAAAGAACTAAAATAGTAATTAAAATATTTATGTTTTCTTACCATACGCCGTCTGTGCTCCTGAATCGAAATGGAGCCCGATGTATGACAGGAGAGACCCGTGCCACGACCGCCCTTCTCAGATCGGCGGTTCGTGCTGGCTGATGCGGACCTCCTGCGCCAGCCATCGGACTCCCAGGCCTGCTGCCACTCGTGCCAAATACCCTCTAGCACGTGCGCAGGACGCTGACCCGATGACCTCCAACGATGAAGCATGTCGGAGTATCGGCGTCGCGTCAGAGCCTCCCATGCTGCCCTAATGGCATCATGGGTGGCAGGATCCCACGTAAATTTTTTCTGCATTAAAATAAACAGTTAGTTTCTGAATTTATTAACTTTAAAGAATTATATATCACTGCTAAATTGTATTTAATAAGTTTACCTGAAACTCAGAAAAATAAAACTCCCTCGTGGCCGGCGATACGTGGCGCCAATCGTAGCCACTGGGATCTGCACGCCTCTGAAAAACGGCGCTGATGTGGCTGGAGACATGATGCTGCTCAATGAATCTGTTAAAAAATGCAAGTTTATAAGTTAATGACTTAAAAACATTAACAAATATTTGTAATTAATATATACTTACATCCCCTGAGCATCAAGTCGAAGTAAAGTGCGGCCGAAGGCGGAAGAACTCTCGGAGGTCTGTGCCGATCGGGTAGATGGTAATACTGCTGCAGAGGTCGAAGGCTACGCCTCTACTGGAGATCCAAACTCTCCATCTCCGATGCTCATGTGATCTGATGTCGAAGGATCCAAACTACGTCTCTGCTCACCCAATCTATCGTCGGTAGATCTACCTCTGCCCCTCATATTGAGAATACTAAGGATTCACACAATTAAATTACGATTAATGATTGACTATGTACGAATTTAACACTTATAAAAAAAAGTTAAATTTTAAAAAACCTTTATGTTTAATCGTTGTCATTTGTTTCGTGAAATGTTGGTTCAACATCCGATGCCGTATCGGATTGCGAATCAGTTTCATTATCGGAAGGAAACCGAACATTTGCATCCGCAATTTCTTGGACATCACCACTTGGATCGATAAGTGATGTTTCAGGAGCTCTTGTGTCGTCCTCAATTGCATGCAGTTCCATCTCATCATCTTGAAATGCAGGGCACTCGGCTGATTGACTTGATGAACTCTCCTCTAATACGATTGTTGAACGTGGGACGATTTTAGAAACGGCCCACCAATCTCGCTTGTCGTTGCGCAAACTTGGATATCCGCAGTAAAAGACTTGCTGAGCTTGGGATGCAAGGATGAATGGGTCATATTTCTGTAATCTTCGTCGATGGTTCACTTCAACCAAATTATAGTCATTATGAACCCTTTTGCCCACAGGAATTATCGGATCGAACCAATCACAACGAAACAATACGGTTCGTTTTAAAGGCCAACCGGGATATTCAACTTCAACCACCTCTACTAACTTTCCATAATAATCCTGCATATTTGCTCCAACACTTTCTCCTTTTACACACACGCCCAGTTCTGAGTGCCTCTTGAAGCTGCTAATCGTTCAATCTGAAATTTGTACCCATTTACAAAATAGCCAGTAGAGGTTGTTACGGTCTTCAATGGCCATTGCGATAGACATTTAATGAAAATATTGTCGGTTGTCGACCATGGACCGTTGACCTATAAATTAATAAGCTATTGACATCCAATTCAAAAAATAATTGCCATTATCGAAATTGATTGAGTGATACTACTCACAAATTCATAAAACCAGTAAGCAAACTCCGTTTCTAATTTCTGCCCAATTGCAACTTGACTGATGTCGGGATTCATCTGTCGTTGTCTATCACAAAACATCCTTATGGGATGAAAAGGATGAAAACTACTGTTAGAAATTAAATATTATGGTATATTATTATATAATTTAAATTTTCAATTTAGCATTGAAGTATACACTTACTCAATATATGGATCGACTTCTCGACAGTTCATTAGGATGTAATAATGTGCTGCATTATACTCCATATCGCTAAGATTTCTTGACTTCTGCCCACCAAATGAACGGCCGATAGCTTTAAAAATTGATATTCTACCGTCATTAGCTTCTGCTTCGTCCACACATACGTCATCGTTACGACCATGATTTCGGCTCCTCGTGTGGACGTGACCCTCAAAGTAATGCGAGGCAAAAGCTGAAACTTCTTCGACCAAGTGTGCATTGCATATAGAACCTTCAACCCTTGCCTTATTACGCACATTATTTTTTAACTTCTTAAGATACCTATATGTAAAGTTGCAACAAAAAATTAACAAATTTTTCAAGCAATGAAATAATATTTCAAATGTCAACATATCTTAATGATGTATATATTTACCTCTCGAATGGATACATCCAGCGATACTGCACAGGACCAGCTATGCTCGCTTCGTATGGCAAGTGAACCGGTAAATGCTCCATTGAGTCAAAAAAACTGGGAGGAAATATTCGCTCAAGCTTGCATAAAATAATTGGAATTTCCTCCTCAAGCCTTGCCATTGATGCAGAAGTAATGACTGCGGCAGATAACTCCTTGAAGAATAAGCTGAGCTCCGTAATTGCCTTCCAGACATGTTGCGGAAGCAACTCACGAAAAGCTATAGGTAATAATCGTTGCATGAAAACATGGCAGTCATGGCTCTTCATGCCGAACAACTTGAGCTTATGCATGTCCACACACCTACCGATATTTGAGGCATAACCATCTGGAAATTTTAACCCTCTTAGCCAGCTACATAAAACTTCTCGTGAATTTCTGTCAAGAGTGTAACATGCTTTAGGATAGGTCCCATCGGCACTCCTTCTCAAATCACCTCTTCTACAGTACTGATTAAGTTCTTCTCTTGACTTTGCAGTATCTTTTGTTTTTCCCGGGATGTTTAGCACCGTGTTAAATATGTTATCAAAAAAATTTTCTCTATATGCATGACATCCAAGTTGTGCCGGATGAGATTTGTGCTCCAATAAGGCAAATCCCAAAATATACTTCGTTTCTTCCAGTTATGTTCTTTACATATACGGCTATTTATTCTATCTGCATCTGGTTCCCATGCATACATCAACCCCAAATTCTCTATAGAATCAAATAGATCCGTGCCGGACCTAACCGGTTCGGCAAATTTTGTGACTGCTTTGTTCTTCCGGAAGGCGATCAAGTTACGCCTGTAAGGATGATTTGGTGGCAAGAACTTCCTATGGTTATCAAACCATGACTGCTTACCACTCTTCTGCAATGTAAATGCATCCGAATCATACATGCAATGAGGGCATGCCAGACGTCCAGCAGTGCTCCAACCAGACAACATTGCATATGCCGGAAAATCACTTATTGTCCACATCAAAGCAGCTCTCATTAAGAAATTTTGTTTCATAGAAATGTCGTAGGCTACCACTCCTGTTTCCCACAACATTTTCAATTCGGCCACCAACGGTTGCAGAAAGACATCAATCTTTTCCTTAGGATTTGATGGTCCTGGAACCAAAACGGTTAAAAACATTGCAGGATCTTTCATGCACTTCCACGGAGGAAGGTTATATACAGTCAGTATCACAGGCCAACATGAATACTGTTGCCCCGCTTGACCAAATGGTTGGAAGCCATCGGTACAAAGACCTAATCTCACATTCCTTATATCTTCAGCGAAAACAGGATGATTTTCATTGAACTGCTTCCAAGCCTTTGAATCTGATGGATGCCGCATTTCATCCTCTTTAGATTCATGTTCGGCATGCCATCTCATATCAGCAGCTGTTGCCTCAGATCTATATAATCTCTGCAGGCGTGGGGTAAGAGGAAAGTAATGCATCCTCTTGTAAGGCACACTTTTCCTCCTACTTGTACCGGCTCCTCCTTCGGTGTTTTTGAACCTCGATTGCCCACAAATCTTACACCATCTCAGCTCTGAGTCTTCACCCCAAAATATCATACAATTGTTCAAGCAACAATCGATCTTATTAACTGGAAGCCCAAGCCCACGCAACAACTTCTTTGTTGCGTAAAAACTGTCTGCGGCAACATTATCATTTGGCAGAATTTCTTTGATTAACTCAGCTACAGAATTGAACGCCTTTTCTGATAATCGATGTTCTGCCTTAATATTCAACATTCGAGCAGCTGTAGAGAACTGGGAATGACCCTCACACCCAGGATACAATTCTTGATTGGCAGCACTCAACATATCGTAAAAATTGTGCTTCTGGGTTTGGTTCTTCCATAAATGTATTCTGATTGAAGTCATTACCCGATGCATTCATAACCATTTGTTCATATGTGTTTAAATTCACAAATGGTTCTTCTACGGGAATTGACTCTTGTTCGCCTATAACAACTGCTGGAATATCCTCTGGTTCACCATGACAGTACCAAACATAGTAATCAGGCACAAAACCCTTCTTACACAAATGCACCTTAACAGTTTCCACATCTCTGTAGGCTTTATTCTGACACCTGTGGAAGTTGCATGGGCACCTAATCCTAGGCCCATCCATCCATTCAGGTTGGCTACATGCAAATGCGATAAACTCTTCCAATCCATTCAGAAAATCTGGATTCAGCAAGCCATCTTTTATCCTTGCATACATCCATGAGCGAGTCCCGCTCATTTTTGTCCGACTTATACAAAGTCTGGTAAAGCATTAATGAAAACCAAAAAATAAAACTATATTAGTATTAATACATATATATCTAAATTATTTCTTGGGCACAACTAATTAAGGTTAATTACAACCAATTAAATCATTTATAAGTACGCAAATAATTTAGATATATTTATGTACTAATATAATTACAATCAATTGCTAGGAAGGACCGATGCATAGGTTAATGGCTAAAGAGAGGGCTTGAGTTTGTGTGGGGCCATAAGGCGATGCGTTTAGTCATTAGACTTCACAAGAATTCAAGTGTCTTAAATAATTCTACCTTCACTCCATGTCTACAAGGTAAGGCCCTATCCCATTCAAGAATATTTTTTGTGATATGTTATTATGCTATTAATTATCATCGATCGGCAATATTGAAATTTCGGCAGCATTTCCCCATATGTTCTCCTACATGTGTGGTATAAAGCCACACTAGGAGAACGTATGAGCAAATGCAAACCGAAATCTCACCCCACGACAATTACTAGCAGACTAACATGTCACAAGAAATATTCTCAAACTGTCCACCAGGACAATTTGAGAATTTGCAAGACTAAGGCTTACAAATTCTCAAACGGGTCTAAAGGTTAATTAAAGTGCTGTGATTATGAAAGTCCGAAGACAATCGAACTTATGCTTGTTATTCTTAACATCTTGTGAATTATACATGTAATCACTAACTTTTTTAAGATTATTGTGTCAAATACAAAGGTTTGCGAATACTAAAATGTAAATCATTGAAACTAGTAATTTGTTGCTGGAAATTAAATAATATAACAACAAAACATTTTATTTAGCATTTCAAAATGTAATGCATCATTAAGTTTGCAGCAAAATATAAATAATCAAAACATAACAAATGTAAATGAGTATAAATGCACAAATACTATTGTCATAAACATTCTGCTTAAATTAATTATTGCATAAATAATATGTAAATTAAATAAACATTCTGCTTAAATTAAGAAAAAATTTTTTTTTTTTTTTCACAGGGGGGCGGGGGGTTTCCCCCCTCCCCCCTGCTATGACCCCAAAATTTATTTATTTTTTTTTTCACAGTGGCCTGGCCACCGTGGCCAGGCCACTGCCGGCCACGGCAACGGTCGTGTCCGGACAAGAAAAGAAAGGGGGCCCCCCTGCTATCACCCCAAAATTTTTTTTTTTTTTTTTCACAGTGGCCTGGCCACCGTGGCCAGGCCACTGCCGGCCACGGCAACGGCCGTGTCCGGACAAGAAAAGAAAGGGCCCCCCCCTGCTATCACCCCAAAATTTTTTTTTTTTTTTTTTCACAGTGGCCTGGCCACCGTGGCCAGGCCACTGCCGGCCACGGCAACGGCCGTGGCCGGACAAGATAACAAAGGGGGGGCGGGGGGTTTCCTCCCCTCCCCGGCCCCCTGTTAAAAAAAAAAATTTTTTTTTTTCATTACAGTGGCCTGGCCACCAAGGCCAGGCCACTGCGGCCCCGGAGAAGACGGCCGGACAAGAAAAGAAAGGGGGGTGCGGGGGGTTTCCCCCCCTCCCCCCCTGCAATGACCCCAATATTTTTTTTTTTTTTTTGCAGTGGCCTGGCCACCGTGGCCAGGCCACTGCCGGCCACGGCAACGGCCGTGGCCGGACAAGAAAAGAAAGGGGGGGGGGGGGGGGGTTTCCTCCCCTCCCCGGCCCCTTTTTTTTTTTAAAAAAAAAATTTGATTACAGTGGCCTGGCCACCGTGGCCAGGCCACTGCGGCCACGGCAGCGGCCGTGGCCGGAGAAGACGGCCACGGCCCTGCCGTGGCCGGAGAAGAAAACAAAAGGGGGGCGGGGGGGTTTCCTCCCCTCCCCGGCCCCCTGTTAAAAAAAAAAAAATTTTTTTTTCATTACAGTGGCCTGGCCACCGTGGCCAGGCCACTGCGGCCACGGCAACGGCCGTGGCCGGAGAAGACGGCCACGGCCCTGCCGTGGCCGGAGAAGAAAACAAAGGGGGGGCGGGGGGGTTTCCTCCCCTCCCCGGCCCCCTGTTAAAAAAAAAAAAATTTGATTACAGTGGCCTGGCCACCGTGGCCAGGCCACTGCGGCCACGGCAGCGGCCGTGGCCGGAGAAGACGGCCACGGCCCTGCCGTGGCCGGAGAAGAAAACAAAGGGGGGGCGGGGGGGTTTCCTCCCCTCCCCGGCCCCCTGTTAAAAAAAAAATTTTTTTTTTCATTACAGTGGCCTGGCCACCGTGGCCAGGCCACTGCGGCCACGGCAACGGCCGTGGCCGGAGAAGACGGCCACGGCCCTGCCGTGGCCGGAGAAGATAAAAAAAAAAAAAAGAAGATCTAAAAAAATAAAATTTTTTTTTTTTTATTAACGGAGCTAACCTTGGTTGCCGGAGTCGGATGCGATCCTCGGGTAGCCGGAGGACGGGGAATCGCCGGGGAATCGCCGGGAATCTCGGACGGAATAGCCGGAGGACGGCGGCGGCGCTAGGTCAAGATGTGAAGGAGGAAGGAGAACGGAAGCGGCTTAAATATCGGAACTTAGCGACGCCATAGTGCGTCGCTATGTTAGTCGCAATATTTTTTTTATTTTTTTTTCTGAAAAAATAGCGACGCCACTCAATGCGTCGCTGAGGCGTCGCTAAAATGGCGCCATTTCCTGGCGGGAAGAATATTTTTATTTTCTAATAATTGCGTCGCTAAGGCGTCGCAATTTTTTCTAATAATTTTAATATATTAAAATAAAAACTTATTACAAATATTGCGACGCAATAATTGCGTCGCAATTATTTTTTTAATATTTTTAAATGAAAATATTTAAATTTATTATAATAATTGCGACGATATTTGCGACGCAATCGTTGCATCGCTATTTTTAAAATAATTTCTCTAAATTTTTTTAAAAACATTGCGACGCAATGTTTACGTCGCAATTTTTTCCCGATATTTAAATTTTATTAAAATTTAATTTAAAAATATTGCGACGCATTATTGGCGTCGCAATATTAAAATATTAATTTTTTTTTGATTTTCTGGTTAATTGAGTCGCTAATGCGTCGCAATATTTTTTTCCGATATTTAAATTTTATTTCTCTAAATTTTTTTAAAAACATTGCGACGCAATGTGTTGCGTCGCAATAATTTTTTTCCGATATTTAAATTTTATTAAAATTTAATTTAAAATTATTGCGACGCAATATTGGCGTCGCAATATTAAAATATTAATTTTTTTAATTTTCTGGTTAATTGAGTCGCTAATGCGTCGCAATATTTTTTTCCGATATTTAAATTTTATTTCTTAATTTTTTAAAAACATTGCGACGCAATGTGTTGCGTCGCAATAATTTTTTAATATTTAAATTTTATTTTTAATTTAAAATTATTGCGATGCAATATTGGCGTCGCAATATTAAAATATTAATTTTTTAATTTTCTGCGTCGCAATATTTCATAAAAAAATAATTTAAAAACATTGCGACGCATAATTGGCGTCGCAATATTAAAATATTAATTTTTTTGATTTTCTGGTTAATTGAGTCGCTAATGCATCGCAATATTTTTTTCCGATATTTAAATTTTATAAAATTTAATTCTTTTAAAAACATTGCAACGACCTATCTCGGACAGTTGCAATCCGTCCGAGATCGGCGACGATCCGACGGTTGCGATCGATCCAAGCCCTGATCCCGATCGGCCACGACCGATCTCGGACCGTGGCGATCCGTCCGAGATCGGCGACGATCCGACGGTTGCGATCGATCCAAGCCCTGATCCCGATCGGCCACGACCGATCTCGGACCGTGGCATCCGTCCGAGATCGGCGACGATCCGACGGTTGCGATCGATCCAAGCCCTGATCCCGATCGGCCACGACCGATCTCGGACCATGGCAATCCGTCCGAGATCGGCGACGATCCGACGGTTGCGATCGATCCAAGCCCTGATCCCGATCGGCCACGACCGATCTCGGACCGTGGCGATCCGTCCGAGATCGGCGACGATCCGACGGTTGCGATCGATCCAAGCCCTGATCCCGATCGGCCACGACCGATCTCGGACCATGGCAATCCGTCCGAGATCGGCGACGATCCGACGGTTGCGATCGATCCAAGCCCTGATCCCGATCGGCCACGACCGATCTCGGACCATGGCAATCCGTCCGAGATCGGCGACGATCCGACGGTTGCGATCGATCCAAGCCCTGATCCCGATCGGCCACGACCGATCTCGGACCGTGGCGATCCGTCCGAGATCGGCGACGATCCGACGGTTGCGATCGATCCAAGCCCTGATCCCGATCGGCCACGACCGATCTCGGACCGTGGCGATCCGTCCGAGATCGGCGACGATCCGACGGTTGCGATCGATCCAAGCCCTGATCCCGATCGGCCACGACCGATCTCGGACCATGGCAATCCGTCCGAGATCGGCGACGATCCGACGGTTGCGATCGATCCAAGCCCTGATCCCGATCGGCCACGACCGATCTCGGACCATGGCAATCCGTCCGAGATCGGCGACGATCCGACGGTTGCGATCGATCCAAGCCCTGATCCCGATCGGCCACGACCGATCTCGGACCATGGCGATCCGTCCGAGATCGGCGACGATCCGACGGTTGCGATCGATCCAAGCCCTGATCCCGATCGGCCACGACCTATCTCGGACGATCCGTCCGAGATCGGCGAATCCGACGGTTGCGATCGATCCAAGCCCTGATCCCGATCGGCCACGACGATCTCGGACCATGGCAATCCGTCCGAGATCGGCGACGATCCGACGGTTGCGATCGATCCAAGCCCTGATCCCGATCGGCCACGACCGATCTCGGACCGTGGCGATCCGTCCGAGATCGGCGACGATCCGACGGTTGCGATCGATCCAAGCCCTGATCCCGATCGGCCACGACCGATCTCGGACCATGGCAATCCGTCCGAGATCGGCGACGATCCGACGGTTGCGATCGATCCAAGCCCTGATCCCGATCGGCCACGACCGATCTCGGACCGTGGCGATCCGTCCGAGATCGCGACGATGACGGTTGCGATCGATCCAAGCCCTGATCCCGATCGGCCACGACCGATCTGGACCGATCCGTCCGAGATCGGCGACGATCCGACGGTTGCGATTGATCCAAGCCCTGATCCCGATCGGCCACGACCGATCTCGGACCATGGCATCCGTCCGAGATCGGCGACGATCCGACGGTTGCGATCGATCCAAGCCCTGATCCCGATCGGCCACGACCGATCTCGGACCATGGCAATCCGTCCGAGATCGGCGACGATCCGACGGTTGCGATCGATCCAAGCCCTGATCCCGATCGGCCACGACCGATCTCGGACCATGGCAATCCGTCCGAGATCGGCGACGATCCGACGGTTGCGATCGATCCAAGCCCTGATCCCGATCGGCCACGACCGATCTCGGACCGTGGCGATCCGTCCGAGATCGGCGACGATCCGACGGTTGCGATCGATCCAAGCCCTGATCCCGATCGGCCACGACCTATCTCGGACCGTGGTGATCCGTCCGAGATCGGCGATGATCCGACGGTTGCGATCGATCCAAGCCCTGATCCCGATCGGCCACGACCTATCTCGGACCGTGGCAATCCGTCCGAGATCGGCGACGATCCGACGTTGCGATCGATCCAAGCCCTGATCCCGATCGGCCACGACCGATCTCGGACCATGGCGATCCGTCCGAGATCGGCGACGATCCGACGGTTGCGATCGATCCAAGCCCTGATCCCGATCGGCCACGACCTATCTCGGACCATGGCATCCGTCCGAGATCGGCGACGATCCGACGGTTGCGATCGATCCAAGCCCTGATCCCGATCGGCCACGACCGATCTCGGACCGTGGCGATCCGTCCGAGATCGGCGACGATCCGACGGTTGCGATCGATCCAAGCCCTGATCCCGATCGGCCACGACCTATCTCGGACAGTTGCAATCCGTCCGAGATCGGCGACGATCCGACGGTTGCGATCGATCCAAGCCCTGATCCCGATCGGCCACGACCTATCTCGGACCATGGCATCCGTCCGAGATCGGCGACGATCCGACGGTTGCGATCGATCCAAGCCCTGATCCCGATCGGCCATGACCGATCTCGGACCGTGGCGATCCGTCCGAGATCGGCGACGATCCGACGGTTGCGATCGATCCAAGCCCTGATCCCGATCGGCCACGACCGATCTCGGACCATGGCAATCCGTCCGAGATCGGCGACGATCCGACGGTTGCGATCGATCCAAGCCCTGATCCCGATCGGCCACGACCGATCTCGGACCGTGGCGATCCGTCCGAGATCGGCGATGATCCGATGGTTGCGATCGATCCAAGCCCTGATCCCGATCGGCCACGACCGATCTCGGACCATGGCAATCCGTCCGAGATCGGCGACGATCCGACGGTTGCGATCGATCCAAGCCCTGATCCCGATCGGCCACGACCGATTCGGACCGTGGCGATCCGTCCGAGATCGGCGACGCAATGTGTTACGTCG
>UESW01003405.1:0-79283 GCA_900491605.1 Calamus simplicifolius
TATATGGGCCAAAAAATGAAAATAAAATTATGGCCAGATTCTGGATGAATTCTAGTTTCTTGGGGTAATCTTGATTCCCCATTTGGATGTTTCTTGGGAGATATTTAAGTCCAAAGATGGGCCCGTGGATTAGTCTGGGTAGAGTAGTATGAGTCCTTTTATTATTCAGATTTAGAGATCTAATTATGAAAAATAATGCTGTAGGTGCCCAGTGGTCCATGTAGCTGATTTATCACCTTGGATTTGAGTATTGAGGTAAGTAAGCCAAATATAATAATTTCACAAATTATAAATGGTTGTGTTTATAGTTTTATGCATATTTATGAAATAGAGTTTTATTGATTATTTTGGAAATTGGTAAGCTGTACCATGTGTATCTAATTGCATAATTGCTATAATAGTTGATATTATTTGCAAAGTGAATTGATTATATGCAATGGTTAAAAATGTACAAACCACTGTTTATGTGTTATGAGAGAAATTATGCATATGATGATGCATAATATGTGACATGCATGTAAAATGATTTGAATTATATTTATATGTGTCGCCGCGGTTCTCCTTTGATAGGCATGGAGGCCATGCACGCATCTAAAGGATGTGTACTGATGATGATATGGCATGTGGAGGCCACGCACATCTAGAGGATGTGTGCTGATTGATATGGCATGTGGAGGCCACACACATCTAGAGGATGTGTGCTGATTGAGGAGGCATTGCAGGGCCATGGGACACATAAATATAATATAACAATGATCATATAAACAGTGGATTTGTTTACAGTGCATTTCTGGTATTTATTGTATAGCTTCCAATTATTTTGAGTTGATATGCTTGTTCTGATAGCATGTTAATTAGTTGGAAGTTTATGAAATTATGACTTGATGATATCTTGAGAGATATGATGATATATGACTATTTTATATTAATATAGGCTTACTTATTGAGTGTGAGCTCATATAAATCTCACAATGTTTTTCAGAGCCTCAGGATTGAAGAAGGAACCATAGGGTCGTTGGAGCTTCTATTTAAAATAAAGTGGATTCATATGTTGATGTAACCCCAGTAATGTTTGCGTGTAGGGCTTGTAGCCCAAATCTTTAGTTATGGATTGTATTAAAGTTATGGACTTGAATGATATATAGGTTGTTGCCTTTCTTGAATTCAGTGTCATGATTCGGGAAGCCTTGCATGCCCGGCATGCGGTGGGTTGTCATCCTAGCTCAAAATTTTGGGTCTGGGCATGACAATGGTCGTCTTCTTCGGCCACGGTGGCCAGGCCAAAAAAAAAAAATTATAGTTTGAGGGGGGTTTTCCCCACCCCCCTTCGTCTTCTCCGGCCACGGCCGCTGCGTGGCCGGCCATGGCCTGGCCACGGTGGCAGGCCACCGAAAAAAAAAAAAGTTATGGGGGGCCCCCCCTCCCGTTCGTCTTCTCCGGCCATGGTGGCCAGCCAAAAAAAAAAAAAAAAAAAAAGTAGGGGGCTTTTCCCCACCCCCGGCCCCTTCAATTAAAAAAAAATTAACACTCAAAAAATTAAAAAAAAAATTAGATTCTATCATATTTTATTATTTTTAAAAATATTTTCAAATAATTTGATGATAAATATAAAAAATATAAATATATTTTTAAAACATGGGCAACTTAATTTTTTTTAAAAAGTAACAGCTAGGGGGGTTTTCCCACCCCCCGGCCCCTTCAAAAATTTTTAACACTCATGAAAAAAAATTAACAAAAAAATTTAGATTCTATTATATTTTATTGTTATTAAAAATATTTTCAAATAATTTGATGACAAATATTAAAAAAATGTGACTACTAATCTAATTTTTTATTAGATTAGTTATAAATTAATTAATTTATGTCATTAGTCGTAGCTCTTTGGATAGACTGATTTAGCTCATCAATCATGACTCTTTAAATCAACTGATTTAACTCATAAATCGTAGCTATTTAGGTCAATTAATTTAGCTTATCAGTTTTAACTTTCAAGTAAGCTGATTTTAGACCATCAACCTTATCTCTTTAGATCATCAATCAAAACTCTTTAGATAGGTCGAGCTGAATTAGCTTAGCTATTTAGGTCAACTAATTTAGCTCATTAACCATAACTCTTTAGATTAGCTAATTTCAAAATTAGTCGTAGCTTTTCATTTCTTTATAGCTGTTTATGCAATAATATTTGTGCATTGTAGTTATTTACAATTGTTATGTCTTGATTATTTACATTCTGCTTCAAATTGAATGATGCATTAAATTATGTAATGCTAGATAGAAAGTCTTGTTGTATTATTATTTAATTTTCAGCAACAAATTAGTAGTTTCAATGATTATATTTTAGTCTTCACAAACATTTATATTCGACATAATAATCTTAAGAAGTCAGTGACTATATATAGAACACTATTCCTATATGTATAATTGACAAGAAGTTAAGAATAACAAGCATAAGTTCGATTGTCTTCGGATTTCCATATTATTAATCACAGCACTATAACCTTTAGACCCGTTTGAGAATTTGTAAGACTTAGTCTTGCAAATTCTCAAATTGTCCTGGTGGACAGTTTGAGAATATTTTTTGCGATATGTTAGTCTGCTATTAATCATCGTTTGGTGAGATTGCGGTTTGTATTTGCTCATACGTTCTCCTAGTGTGGCATATATGCCACACATTTAGGAGAACATATGGGGAAATGCTGCTGAAATTTCAACGTAACCGATCGATGATAATTAATAGCAGAATAACATATCACAAAAAATATTCTTGAATGGGATAGGGCCTTACCTTTTAGACATGGAGTGAAGGTAGAATTAATTTAGGACACTTGAATGCTTGTGAAGTCTCATGATTAAACGGACCGCCTTGCGGCCCGACCCGAACTCAAGCCCTAGCATTAGCCTGGCATGAACCTGTGCCTCGGTCCTTGCTAGCACGCCAAGGATCGTAGCCGTGGCCGGCCTTGCAGGGTAGGGACCTTAGTTGTCTAAAAAAAATTGGTTTAGTTATAAATGATTTAAATGGTTGTTATTAACCTTAGTTGTGTAAAAGAAATAATTTAGTTATATATTTAGTAATGCTAATATAGTTTTATAATGTGGTTTCCTTTAATGGTTTACCAGAAATTGTATAAGTCGGTCAAAAATGAGCGGGGGCTCGCTCGTGGATGTATGCAAGGATAAAAGATGGCTTGCTTAATCCAGATTTTCTGAATGGATTGGAAGAATTTATCGCATTTGCATGTAGCCAACCTGAATGGATGGATGGGCCTAGGATTAGGTGCCCATGCAACTTCACAGGTGTCAGAATAAAGCCTACAGAGATGTGAAACTGTTAAGGTGCATTTGTGTAAAAAGGGGTTTGTTCCTGATTACGATGTTTGGTACTGTCATGGTGAACCAGAGGAAATTCCAGCAGTTGTTACAAGCCAACAAGTGTCAATTCCCGTAGATGAACCATTTGTGAATTTAAACACATATGAAGAAATGGTGATGAATGCATCGGGTAATGAATTCAATCAGAATACATTTATGGAAGAACCAAATCCAGATGCACAGCAATTTTATGATATGTTGCGTGCTGCAAATCAAGAATTGTATCCTGGTTGTGAGGGTCATTCCCAGTTGTCTACGGCTGCTCGGTTGTTGAATATTAAGGCAGAACATCGATTATCAGAAAAGGTTTCAATTCTGTAGCTGGGTTAATCAAGGAAATTTTGCCAAATGATAATGTTGTAGCAGACAGTTTTTACTCAACGAAGAAGTTGTTGCGTGGGCTTGGGCTCCCAGTTAATAAGATCGATTGTTGCTTGAACAATTGTATGATATATTGGGGTGAAGACTCAGAGCTGAGATGGTGTAAGATTTGTGGGCAATCGAGGTACAAAAACGGCGAAGGGGGAGCTAGTACAAGTAGGAGGAAAAGTGTGCCTTACAAGAGGATGCATTACTTTCCTCTTACTCCACGCCTGCAGAGATTATACAGATCTGAGGCTACAGCTGCTGATATGAGATGGCATGCCGAACATGAATCTAAAGAGGATGAAATGCGGCATCCATCAGATTCAAAAGCTTGGAAGCATTTCAATGAAAATCATCCTGATTTCGCTGAAGATATAAGGAATGTGAGATTAGGTCTTTGTACCGATGGCTTCCAACCATTTGGTCAAGCGGGGCAACAGTATTCATGTTGGCCTGTGATACTGACTGTATATAACCTTCCTCCATGGAAGTGCATGAAAGATACTGCAATGTTTTTGACAGTTTTGGTTCCAGGACCATCAAATCCAAAGGAAAAGATTGATGTCTTCCTGCAACCGTTGGTGGCCGAATTGAAAA
This sequence comes from Calamus simplicifolius, assembly GCA_900491605.1. Taxonomy (NCBI): domain Eukaryota; kingdom Viridiplantae; phylum Streptophyta; class Magnoliopsida; order Arecales; family Arecaceae; genus Calamus; species Calamus simplicifolius. Next base: position 4,336 of record UESW01003405.1, read on the forward strand.
TGTTGTGGGAAACAGGAGTCGTAGCCTACGACATTTCTATGAAACAGAATTTCATCATGAGAGCTGCTTTGATGTGGACAATAAGTGACTTTCCGGCATATGCAATGTTGTCTGGTTGGAGCACTGCTGGACGTCTGGCATGCCCTCATTGCATGTATGATTCGGATGCATTTACATTGCAGAAGAGTGGTAAGCAGTCATGGTTTGATAATCATAGGAAGTTCTTGCCCCCAAATCATCCTTACAGGCGTAACTTGATCGCCTTCCGGAAGAACAAAGCAGTCACAAAATTCGCCGAACCGGTTAGGTCCGGCACGGATATATTTGATACTATAGAGCATTTGGGGTTGATGTATGCTTGGGAACCAGATGCAGATAGAATAAATGGCCGTATATGTAAAGAACATAACTGGAAGAAGCGAAGTATATTTTGGGATTTGCCTTATTGGAGCACAAATCTCATCCGGCACAACTTGGATGTTATGCATATCGAGAAAAATTTTCTTTGATAACATATTTAACACGGTGCTAAACATCCCGGGAAAAACAAAAGACACTGCAAAGTCAAGAGAAGAACTTAATCAGTACTGCAGAAGAGGTGATTTGAGGAGGAGTGCCGATGGGACCTATCCTAAAGCCTGTTACACTCTTGACAGAAATTCACGAGAAGTTTTATGTAACTGGCTTAGAGGGTTAAAATTTCCAGATGGTTATGCCTCAAATATCGGTAGGTGTGTGGACATGCATAAGCTCAAGTTGTTCGGCATGAAGAGTCACGACTGCCATGTTTTCATGCAACGGTTATTGCCTATAGCTTTTCGTGAGTTGCTTCCGCAACATGTCTGGAAGGCATTGACGGAGCTCAGCTTGTTCTTCAAGGAGTTATCTGCCGCAGTCATTACTTCTGCATCCATGGCAAGGCTTGAGGAGGAAATTCCAATTATTTTATGCAAGCTGGAGCGAATATTTCCTCCCAGTTTTTTTGACTCAATGGAGCATTTACCGGTTCACTTGCCATACGAAGCGAGCATAGCTGGTCCCGTGCAGTATCGCTGGATGTATCCTTTCGAGAGGTAAATATATACATCATTAAGACATGTTGACATTTCAAATATTATTTCATTGCTTGAGAAAATTGGTTAATTTTTTGTTCAACTTTACATATAGGTACCTTAAGAAGTTAAAAAATAATGTGCGTAATAAGGCAAGGGTTGAAGGTTCTATATGCAATGCACACTTGGTCGAAGAAGTTTCAGCTTTTGCCTCGCATTACTTTGAGGGTCACGTCCACACGAGGAGCCGAAATCTTGGTCGTAACGATGACGTATGTGTGGACGAAGGAGAACCTAATGACGGTAGAATATCAATTTTTAAAGTATCGGCCGTTCATTTGGGGGGCAGAAGTCAAGAAATCTTAGCGATATGGAGTATAATGCAGCACATTATTACATCCTAATGAACTGTAGAGAAGTCGATCCATATATTGAGTAAGTGTATACTTCAATGCTTAATTGGAACTTCTAATTTAAATTACAATATACCATAATATTTAATTGCTAACATAGTTTTAATCCTTATCATCCCATAAGGATGTATTGTGATAGACAACGACAGATGAATCCCGACATCAGTCAAGTTGCAATTGGGCAGAAGTTAGAAACGGAGTTTCGCTTACTGGTTTTATGAATTTGTGTAGTATCACTCAATCAATTTCATAATGGCTTTATTTTTGAATTGGTTGTGAATAGCTTATTAATTTATAGGTAAACGGTCCATGGTCCACAACCGACAATATTTTCATTAAATGTCTATCGCAATGGCCATTGAAGACCGTAACAACCTCTACTGGCTATTTTGTTAATGGGTACAAATTTCAGATTGAACGATTAGCAGCTTCAAGAGGCACGCAGAACTGGGGCGTGTGTGTTAAAGGAGAAAGTGTTGGAGCAAATATGCAGGATTATTATGGAAAGTTAGTAGAGGTGGTTGAAGTTGAATATCCCGGTTGGCCTATGAAACGAACCGTATTGTTTCGTTGTGATTGGTTCGATCCGACAGTTCCTGTGGGCAAAAGGGTTCATAACGACTACAATTTGGTTGAAGTGAACCATCGACGAAGATTGCAGAAATATGACCCATTCATCCTTGCATCCCAAGCTCAGCAAGTGTTTTACTGCGGATATCCAAGTTTGCGCAACGACAAGCGAGATTGGTGGGCGTTTCTAAAATCGTCCCACGTTCAACAATCGTATTAGAGGAGAGTTCATCAAGTCAATCAGCCGAGTGCCCTGCATTTCAAGAGGATGAGATGGAAATGCATGCAATTGAGGACGACACAAGGGCTCCTGAAACATCACTTAGAGATCCAAATGGTGATGTCCAAGAAATTGCGGATGCAAATGTTCGGTTTCCTTCCGATGATAATGAAACTGAATCGCAGTCCGATACGGCATCGGATGTTGAACCAACATTTCACGAAACAAATGACACCGATTAAACATAGAGGTTTTTTAAAATTTCAACTTTATTTTATAAGTGTTAAATTTTTACATAGTCAATCATTAATCGTAATTTAATTGCATGAATCTTTAGTATTTTCAGTATGACGGGCAGAGGTAGATCTACCGACGACATACGGAGTGAGCAGGACGTAGCCTGCTGCATCAGATCACATGAGCTTTGGAGATGGAGAGTTCGGATCTCCACACATCGCACAGCCTTCGATCTCTCAGCAGTCGGCGGTGATCCTGCATTAGTATTACCATCCAGCCGATCGGCACATACCTCCGAGAGTTCTTCCACCATCGGCCGCACCGTACTTCGACTTGATGCTCATGGGCTGTAAGTATATACTAATTAAAAATATATGTTTATGTTTTTAAGTCAATTACTTATAAACATGCATTTTTTTAACAGATTTATTGAGCAGCATCATGTATCCAGCCACATCAGCGCCGTATTTCAGAGGCGTGCAGATCCCAGTGGCTACGATTGGCGCCACGTATCTCCAGCCACGAGGGAGTTTTATTTTTCTGAGTTTCAGGTAAACTTATTAAATACAATTTATCACTGATATAAAATTTCTTAATCTTAATAAATTCTGAAACTAACTGTTTATTTTAATGCAGAAAAAGTTTACGTGGGACCCTGCCAGCCATGATGCCATTAGGGCAGCATGGGAGGCTCTTACGGGACGCCGATACTCCGACATGCTTCATCGTTGGAGGTCATCGGTCAGCGTCCTGCGCATGTGCCAGAGGGTATTTGGCACGAGTGGCAGCAGGCCTGGAGTCCGATGGCTGGCGCAGGAGGTCCGCATCAGCCAGCACGAACCGCCGATCCGAGAAGGGCGGTCCTGGCACGGGTCTCTCCTGCCATACTTCGGGCTCCATTTCGATTCAGGAGCACAGACGCGTATGGTAAGAAAACATAAATAATTTAATTACTAATTTAGTTATTTACAAATATTTGTATTAATATCAATTTTTTTATTGTTATAGTCTGAGCAGGAGGGCGGAGATCCTGGTGAGTTTCGTCTATTCAGGGCGACACACACCAGGAGGGACGGTTCCTGGGTCGATACGCGATCACGGGAGGTTGCGGTAAGAAATTAGCTTTATGTAGTATCTGTTTAATTTTTAAAATTTTATTTCGAGAAATTTATTAACTCATTTATTGTTGATTTTATAATTCAAAGACACGAGTCGAGGAGCTTCGCTCCCAGGCATCGCAGGTCGACTCCACTGATGGGGAGACGCCCGTCGAACTCTCAGCAGGAGAGTCGGCGTGTGTTTTTGGAGGCTGTTGGTGCCCAGCCGCGAGACCGCAGGGTCTATGGTCTGGGCACTAGAGCTTCTGCATATTTTTCCCCATCAGGCCTCCAGCTCGCGATTTTCTGGTGATATTCCTGCCGAGCGTTTAGACGAAGATCTATTGCGGAGGAGGCAGGACGTTCGTCAGGAGGTTCGGCAGGATTTGGCAGGAGGTCGAGCACGAGTTCGAGCAGCGTATGCGAGGCCGGGATCAGGAGCTTGCAGACGTGCGAGATCAGATGCGTCATTTGCAGGATATGGTTAGCCGCTTGTCGCAGGGTCTCCAGCCTCCACGTGATCGCTCAGATTCTTGATGTATTTTTTTTCTTTTTATATGTTGTACATGAAAATTTCAAAATTTTAATATATGAATTATTTTTAGAAATTGAATGATTATTGTTTGGATCAATATGAGTAAGAATGTTTCTATCAATATTTAAATGTAACGAAATTGTATTAACCGTTTTAATTTTTAATATTTTATATTTTTTAAAAAATTTAATTAGCGATGCATTAGCGACTGAAATTGCATCGCTAATATTTTAAAATATTATTATTAAATATTGCAATGCAATGACCTGGCGTCGCAATAATTTAAAAAATTTAATAGCGACGCATTAGCGACTCAAATTGCATCGCTATTATATCTAAAATATTATTATTAAATATTGCGACGCAATGACCTTGCGTCGCAATATTTTTAAAAAATTTTCTTTGTGATGCATTAGCGACTCAAATTGCATCGCAATTATATCAAAAATATTATTATTAAATATTGTGATGCAACTAAATACGTCACAATATTGCGACGCAATTGAATGCATCGCAATATTTAATAATAATTTTAAATATTAAAAATTAATTTTAAATTTAGCGATGCATTTGGATGCGTCGCAATATTGTGATGCATTGTTGCGTCATAGATAGTAGCAATATTGCGACGTAATTGCAAAAAATGGAGATTGCGACGGACATCTGAGCGACGCCGTCATTGCGTCGCTATTGCATCGCAATAGCATGTTTAGCGACGCAATTGCGACGCATTTGGGCGTTGCAATATTTTTTTCCTCTTGTAGTGATAGGTCACCCATATATGTTAGATTTATTTTTTTTATTTTTCTTCTCCTTTTATTATGGTGAAATTTATTTTCACCGTAATAAAAGGACTTATTATGATGAAAATAAGTTTTCATCATAATAGGTCACCCATATATGTTAGATTTATTTTTCTTTTACTTTTCTTCTCCTTTTATTATGGCGAAATATATTTTCTCCGTAATAAAAGGACTTATTGCGATGAAAATAAGTTTTCATCATAACAGGTCACCCATATATGTTAGATTCATTTTTCTTTTATTTTTCTTCTCCTTTTATTACGGAAAAATTTATTTTCACCGTAAAACCAACTTATTACGACAAAAATAAATATTCGTCGTAATAGGTCAACGATATATGTTAGTTTATTTTTTTTATTTTTCTTCTCCCTTTATTATAGCGAAATTTAGGTTTATCATTAATATGACAATCAGCTGAATTAGAATGAAAAATCTAAATAGAAGTATGGTATTTGTATTGACTATCCTATGCTAACAACTCCAAACTCTTCTTATCCCATTATTGACGCATGTCTAGTTCATTACTGTTTTTCCAAGTGACAAGGACAAAACCATTAGCATTCAAGTCAACATGATAGTGATATAAAAAAAAAAGCAGCATAATGCCCCATCACAATTATAACTACTATTTATCATAAGACATGATCAATTATACCATAAATAAGACATACATATCAAGCAACATATTTTACTCAAATAACTTGATGCTATAAAATTCTAATAAATGAGGCCTATTATTGAAACAACAATACGCTGAATGAAAGCAAAAAAAACTAAATAAGACTAGGACTAATGAAGCAGTGATTCTTTCTTTCATTATAGAGTTTGTTTGGATGATATTATGTGCTATATATATTGAACTTTCCTCTTACTTCTTGGTATGTAATTTTCCTATATTTTTCCTTAACTTTTGCAAATGTATTTTTCCCTTCTTTTCACTACAAGAAAGCATGGTATTTGTGGCGAACTTATTACGGCGAAATCTTTCGTCGTTATAAGTTAATTTATAACGGCGAAATACAAATAAAATTCGCCGTAATAACCGTAATAAAAGGACTTATTACGACGAAAATAAATTTTCATCGTAATAGGTCACCCATATATGTTAGATTTATTTATTTTTTATTTTTCTTCTCTTTTATTACGGTGAAATTTATTTTCACCATAATAAACCGACTTTATTACGATAAAAATAAGTATTCATCGTAATAGGTCAACGATATATGTTAGTTTATTTTTTTTAATATTTCTTCTCGTTTTATTACGGTGAAATTTATTTTTGCCGTAATAAAATGACTTATTACGATGAAAATAAACTTTCGTCGTAATAGGTCACCCATATATGTTAGATTTATTTTTTTTATTTTTCTCCTTTTATTACGGTGAAATTTATTTTCATCGTAATAAAAGGACTTATTACGATGAAATTAAGTTTTCATCGTAATAGGTCACCCATATATGTTAGATTTATTTTTCTTCTCCTTTTATTACGGAAAAATTTATTTTTGCCGTAATAAAAGGACTTATTACGATAAAAAAAGTTTTCCTCGTAATAGGTCACCCATATATGTTAGATTTATTTTCTTTTATTTTTCTTCTCCTTTTATTACGGTGAAATTTATTTTTACCGTAATAAACCGACTTATTACGATGAAAATAAATATTTATTTTCATCGTAATAGATCAACGATATATGTTAGTTTATATTTAAAAAAAATTTCTTCTCCTTTTATTACGGTGAAATTTATTTTCACCGTAATAAAAGGACTTATTATGACGAAAATAAGTTTTCATCGTAATAGGTCACCCATATATGTTAGATTTATTTTTTTTATTTTTCTTCTCCTTTTATTACGATGAAATTTATTTTCGCCCTAATAAATCGACTTATTACGATGAAAATAAATTTTCGTCGTAATAGGTCACCCATATATGTTAGATTTATTTATTTTTTATTTTTCTTCTCCTTTTATTATGGTGAAATTTATTTTCACCATAATAAAATGACTTATTACGACGAAAATAAATTTTCATCGTAATAGGTCACCCATATATGTTAGATTTATTTTTTTTATTTTTCTTCTCCTTTTATTACGGTGAAATTTATTTTCACCGTAATAAAAGGACTTATTACGATGAAAATAAGTTTTCATCGTAATAGGTCACCCATATATGTTAGATTTATTTTTCTTTTATTTTTCTTCTTCTTTTATTACGGCAAAATTTATTTTCGCCATAATAAAAGGACTTATTACGAAGAAAATAAGTTTTCATCGTAATAGGTTACCCATATATGTTAGATTTATTTTTTTTATTTTTCTTCTCCTTTTATTACGGCAAAATTTATTTTCGCCGACTTATTATGACGAAAATAAATATTCATCGTAATAGGTCAATGATACATGTTAGTTTATTTTTTTATTTTTCTTCTCCTTTTATTACGGTGAAATTTAGGTTTATCATTAATATGACAATCAGCTGAATTAGAATGAAAAATCTAAATAGAAGTATGGAATTCGTATTGACGATCCTATGCGAACAACTCCAAACTCTTCTTATCCCATTATTGATGCATGTCTAGTTTATTACGGTTTTTCCAAGTGATAAGGACAACATCATTAGCATTCAAGTCAACATGATAGTGATATAAAAAAAAAAGCAGCATCATGTCCCATCACAATTATAACTACTATTTATCATAAGACATGATCAATTATACCATAAATAAGATATACACATCAAGCAACATATTTTACTCAAATAACGTGATGCTATAAAATTCTAATAAAATGAGGCCTATTATTGAAACAACAATACGCTGAATGAAAACGAAAAAACTAAATAAGACTAGGACTAATGAAGCAGTAATTCTTTCTTTCATTATAGAGTTTGTTTGGATGATATTATGTGCTATATATATTGAACTTTCCTCTTACTTCTTGGTATGTAATTTTTCCTATATTTTTCCTTAACTTTTGCAGATGTATTTTTCCCTTCTTTTAAAAGGTTATCATATTAATAATAGCTTAGTTTTTTTTGGAATATTAACGTATTAAATTATCTGAGTGGAATACATCGCTTTGTGTCCATATCTCATTTATGTTAGATAGAGTCGGTCAAGTCTTGCGACATGAAGGAGTTGTTATTGTGGTGGGACGTCAATAATTGGAATTTTTTTACATCTCGTATGAGTTAACTAGACTTGAAATTCCATGGTCCTGCTTGGGTGTACAGATTTTTCCATGCTCTTGATTAGATGTGCTGAATTTTGATGAACCACTTGCCCTGAATTCCACAAGTCTTCGGACGTAGCCTACATGGTTACGGTACCATTAATATATAGATGTCTACGTTGTCCAGTAGATTATGATGGATAGAGTTACGATCTTAGCCGCTCCAAAATTTAACGGTGTCTATTAAACTTTATCATGGTCTGTGTTTCAATAGGAACATGTCTTTTTAATTTGAAAAATGATAATAAAATATTTAAATCAAAGATTCTAATATATTTCCTCCTTTTCCTATCACGTGCTTACTACGGTATCTAGGACACAGTCTCATCCATAGCCCTCAGTTGTTATATTGCTCTCCTATAACTCATCTCTAGCAGTTCAACATCATGCATTTCTGATCTGGTCCCGATTTAACAACAATGTGGACCTCATTGTCCTGCAACTCCGCCATTGTAACGGAATCCCTATAGAAACATTCTACTGCAAGGACCATCAAAATATAATATTAAAACAATCTACGGTATGTAATTAACTGGGCTTCCATGCTAATGATTTTGTAGGGGTGGCAATCGTGTCGTGTTGTGTCGTGTCCGAGTCGTGTCATATTTGGTCGGGTTGAAAATACATCAACCCAAACACGACCTGTGAGTTAAACGGGGTAGGTAATTTGGACACGAACACGACCTTACTCGAAACACGACTAACCCGATATGACCTGTGACCCAAGATTTACAAAGGTAATAAAAGCTATAACCCAAATTTTAATAATTTAAATAATATTAAGACATTGTAAATATGGGTTAATAATTAATGGAATATAAACATGAAACTTACTGATTCCTAGCATTTAAACGTATAATAAAAGTTGTAACCCAAATTTTAATAATTTAAATAACATTTAAGACATTTGTAATTGTAAATATGGGATTATAATTAATGGAATATAAACATGAAATCTTCACACTTAATTTTTTTCTCCCTCTTCTTCAATGATTAATTGATGAAAGATTGTGAAGACTTTGATTGCTAGCAGGGGAAGACTCTGATTGCCAATAGGGGATGAGCGATCAAAGTGCCTTCTAAATTGTAAAAGTAGTTAATATTATATGCATTAAAGATGGCTGGATTTATGGACCATGAAAAAGATGACATTATGACAGACGATAACTGATTTTATGAAGAAGAGATGAGGAGATGGGAGAAGGGAGCCCGATCTTACTAGAAGACCCTGCAGTCCTCTTGTCCTCAACGGAGCCCGACCATCGTTGGAAGTCAGCCATGGCTTCCCACCCTTTTGAAAACTAGATCTATAGATCTAGATCCATCCGAACGCCATCGCCGTCTCTTCTCCGGCGATGGTCTTTAGCAAGACTCAACCCACAAGCCACAGAGAACAAGGATATATACAGGGTCACCGGGGATGAAACAAAAATTACTAATGGATTTCGTTGCTTGCCGGTGATGATTTCATTGCTCGCCGGTGACAATCAGAAATATCTGGCAACTCCAAAGCTTCGACGAAGGCGAGCGGCAAAAATGAATGGCCGAATGGAAGGCTAGAAGCTAGGGTTAGGGTTGACTATTGAAGGGGCGAGCGAAACTGCGGAAGGCGAGCGGGCGTCGGCGAGCGAAGGAAATACCAAATAACTCAGAGGGTTGTGGTCCTTGTGGACTTGTGGGCCTATGGGCTAGTGGACTGCGGGTTCTGGTTATCCCGATTAAATACATGGGTCAAAACAGGTCAGATGGGTTCGTGTCAATCCGATTAAATACACAGGTCAATTTGGGTCAATTTGGGTTAAGCGGTTGAACCCGAACACGACCCATTTAAATTTCGTGTTGGCGGGTCATGTCATACACGGGTTTGTACCAAAAAATAGTCAACCCAAACCCATTTAATTCGTGTCGTGTTCGTATCGAGTTATCGTGTCGTGTCAAAAATTACCACCCCTATAATTTTGTCCTCATCGTGTGGAAGAACCACGTTGAATTCGACTCATATTGAAAAAGATGAGCAAGTGAGAAGTTGCTCATAGAGAACCGTCCGCACAAACTTCACAATGACAGCACTGGTTTTTTAGGTAGAATTATGAATTCGACTCATAATGATTTTTTTTTTCTAATTCAGCTGGATGTCACATCATTGTAGTTGAATTAGTCAAGTCTTGATACATCATACTGAAATTTTTCTACTTCTCTAATGAATTACCTAGACTCGAGTGCTATGATTTTATCCTTATCATATAGAGAAGTCATAGTGAAATTAATATGCATTGAAGGAGATGAACAAGTGAGAGGTTGCCTACATAAAATGATCAACATAAACAAAGAAAATGCCGTTGGTTCATTAGTCCTAGTCCTATTTAGATATTTTATTTTTATTCAGCTCATTGTCATATCAATAATGGGCCTTACTCTATTAGAATTTTATAGCATTAAGTTACTTGAGTAAAATATGTTGTTATACCTATACCTATGCCTTATATATGGTATAGCTGATCAAGCCTTGTGATAAATAGGAGTTATAATTGTGATGGGACATATGCTGCATTTTTTTTTACATCTCATGCATATAGAATTGAATGCTAATGGCTTTGTTCTTATTATTTGAAAAAAATGTAATGAACTCGACATGCATCGATAATGAGAGAGGCAAAGTTAGGAATTGCTCACATTGAATCCTCAACACAAACTCCATTCTTCTACTTAGACATTTTATTTTAGTTCAGCTGGATAAGACTAATTTGTTTAAAAATTTTGATAGCATCAAGCTATCTGAGTAGAATGTGTTGCTTAGAGTCCTTATATTATTTATAGGCGAGTCGATTAAGACTTGTGATAAATGGGAGTTATAACTAGAGTGGTACATAATGTTTGATATTTTTTCATTTCAAATGAACCAACTAGACTTGAGTGTGTTAATGTTTTATCCCTATTATACAAATGCAAAAAATCACAATGAATGGTGAGAATTTGGTTCTTAATTTTTCTTGTCATGCAGCGGACAACGGTGATCTCAAGGAAAGTGGGTTATATAACCTTGGCTTTTTTATTTTATAAATTTACATAATATTTTTATTTTAATAAAATTTTCTTGTTTAAATTTATTTATTTATTTATTTATTTACAGAGACAAAATTGTAGTCCTTTGTGCTTATGCTGGAACAAGACAAAATATTCCAACGACTGTTCTACTAACTATCATATAGATTTTTCTAAGGTTTGAATTTTGACAAAATATTTGCCCTAAAATTCTACAAGTCTTTCGTTAAAGGCCAACGCTGCTAGACTTGCATTGATTAACCAACACAGTCTACATGTACATTTGGGGTATTATCAATGGATTTCTACGTTGTCTAGTGGTCTGATTGATTAATCCAATAAATAGTAGTTTGTGATGCATATGGTTGCAGTCATTGCCGTTCCAAAATTGACGGTGCATTTGGTGCAGTTTTTTGAAAACCAGATCATACCGACCGATCAACCGAGAATCGATCATCAATTCAGTCCAATTTTATTATTAAAATTAACTTTTATATGACCCAGTGAAAATCAAAAAAATCCATTGAACCGATCAAATCTATTGCAAGGACCATCAAAATATAGCTTCTTTGCCTATTGCTATATTCGATTGGAGATTTAATATTATCATACATTTCTAAATAGTGTAGAGCTCATAGAGTATGTAAGATTATTTTTAATGTTTTTCATAATACCACAACATATCATTATTAATTTTAAAATGAAAGAATTTAAATAATATATTAATAAAATTATTCAATTATAGCTTTTTTTCCTATTCTTCATTATATTTATTGAAGGCCTTAATAATCATTTGTTTTGCTTTCTTACAAGGGATATTCCAGTATAATAGAGAAAATATGCTTATATGTTTTTTTTCATTTCTTGCTTATGTGGTTATTAAAAAATGAGTAGAATGAATATGCTTAGTTGTTTTTTTTTTCTTGTTTAGTTGAGTTATTAAAATATAATGAAATATATTTAGATGGGTTTTCCCTTTCTTAGATAAATTATTAGAAAGAAATAAAATAAAACATGAATAGGGTAAAGTTTAGTATAATATAGAAACAAGAGTAAAAATAGAAATTTTCAAAAGAAGAGAAAAATGGATCTGCAAAAGTTAAGGAGAAGTATACTTAACTCAACTCATCTAAGCCTTTTTTCAACTACATGGGGTCGACTACATGGATCTACTTTTTTACTCTGCTCTATTCAGAACTAAGTTGACACTCAAATTATAGTTATATATTTTTTTAATTATTTTTATCTATATTAGTTTAAATGTACCTCTGTCTCTATTATTATCATAGACTGTTAAAAGATTACTCTTTCTAACTGGAACATATGAAAGTTTTCGTTGTATATGTTCAAATCATCATAATCAATTTTTTTTCATCTTATCTTCAATTGGGGCTACTTCTATCATTTCTCATATATGTTTTTATCTTTTAAAGTTTTACCACATATCCATCTTAATATGCACATTTATGTTATACTTAATTTATTCATATATTGTTTCAATATTGCCCAACACTCTATTCTATATAGTATAGCTAGCATAATAGCAGTTTTATAAAAAAAAAATTTAATTTTAATGGGATGCATCGATCATACAATATTTTCGAAGTACTCTTCACTTAATCCATTATGCTTTAACTCTATGATTTACATATTCACCTATTTACCTTCTTGCTACATAATTAATCCCAAATACCTAAATTTTTTACTCCTTGATATCTTTTGGCTTGCAATCTTCATTGTTTCTTCATTTGTATTTCTACTTCCACTAAAATTATATTACATATTCAGTTTTAGTTCTACTAATCTTGAAACTCTTAAATTCTAAAGCCTCTCTCCAAATCTCTAATTTAGCATTTACTCTACATTTAGTTTCATCAATCAATACTATCATTTGCAAATAACATACACCATGGGATATCATCTTGAATATGCTTGGTTAATTCATCCATAACTAATACAAAAAGATACGAGTTTAAGGCAAATCCTTAATGTAAACTTACAGTAATTGAAAAATCACTAATTTCTTTTATTGTTATTTAACAATAGTTATTGTTCTATCATACATATCTTTTATCAATTCTATGTACCTTTTAGAAACTCATTTTTCTAAAACCTATCATATTATTTCTTTAGGTACTCTATTATATTTTCTCTAATCAATAAAGACCATATGAAGGTCTTTTTTTCTTTTTCCTATAACTTTGCCAAAAAAAACTCCACCAAAACCGATCTCAAGCCTGGGTAAAGGAGGAGGATTGCATTAGGTAGCTGACAGCCAGCATAAAACTTCGTCAAATCCCCTAAAACATAAGAAGTATAGGAAACATTATATATCAAGCAATAAGAGAAAAGTTCAATATAGCTCATGAATATAGTTTACCTCCAGCATAGTTCTGCCATGCCTTCACAAACTATGGTTCTTATTATGCAAAAAAAATAAAGTGAAGCTGACAAATATTGAAAGAGATGAGCTAGCGAGAAGTTGCCTAGATAAAATCATCAACCTGAACTTCATAATGAAAGAGAGTGTAACCAATTTATTATGAGTCCTAGTTCTACTTAGATTTTTTATTTTAATTCAGTTGTTATCATATCAATAATAGGCCTAGTTTTATTAGAATCTTATAGTATCAAGTTATTTGGGCTTAATTTTATTAGAATTTTATTGTATCAAGTTATTTGTGAATAACACGTTAAGCATCTATATCTTTTTTAGAGTTGAGTTGGTCAAATCTTGTGATGGATAAGGGTTAGAATTGTGGTGGGACATCATATTGAATTTTTCTACATCTCATCTGAATTAACTAGACTTGAGTGCTAAGGATTTTGTCTTTATTATATAGTAAAGTCATAGTGAAATTGATATACATTGAAGGAAATGAGCAAGTGAAAAGTTGCCCACATAATATCATCAACACAAACTCCATAATGAAAGAAAGTATCACTGGTTCTTTAGTCCTACTCTTATTTAGTTTTTTTTATTTTCATTCATCTTGCATGGGTAGAAATAATTTAAAAATATAACTTTTTCAAATTTAAATGTCGACTTGGTCCTGAATAGAGCAGAGTGGAGGAAGCAAATTCATGTAGCCGATCCCATTTAGTTGGGAAAAGGCTCAGATGAGTTGATTTGAGTTGAGTTGTTGTTGTATCAATAATAGGCCTTATTTTATTAGAATTTTATAGCATCAAGTTATTTGAGTAAAATATGTTGCTTAATGCATGTCTTATTTATGGTATAATTGATCAAGTCTTGTAATAAATAGGAGTTATAATTGTGATAGGACATTATGCTGCATTTTTCTATATCATTATCATGTAGACTTAGAATGCTAATGTTTTTGTCCTTATCATTTGAAAAAATTATAATGAACTCGACATGCACTAATAATGAGAGAAGGAGAGTTAGGAGTTGCTCACATAGGATTGATTATCAACACAAACTCCATACTTCTATTTAGTTATTTGGAGGCTGATGCGGACTGTATTCATTAGGTGCTGATGACACCTGCTATTATTAAAAAAAAAAAAAGACATTTACCTATCCATAATTGATGAAGGTTGCTGCGTTTGCGACCAAGCAAGCTTCAAGTAGTTGCAGGCCAGAGCGCTGGAAGGTGAGGATCTGTTTTTCTCCATTCATGCCCAGAACACTTGCTTCTCTGCTGACAAAGTTGAAAGCAAACCAGGTATGGAGAAAACTCGAAACCAGGCAAACCTACAGATTTTCTTAAATTTTAATTAGACACTTACTACTGCTTCTCAACGGTGTTTCTTTCTTAAGCAGCAAGGCAGCGTGATTTCTCTTCTATGAGGAAAGATGAAACCTGAACGGATATTGACATGGCGTTGATCTTGTTCTTGCTCTGGTTCTTCTCACGCTTACTGGCGGCGCCACCCGGAGTCGGCGCCACGCGAGCCATTCGGTTCGGAAACGAGACGGACCACCGATCCCTGCTTGCCTTCAAAGGTCGAATAACTCGCGACCCCTCTAGACTTCTCAGCTCGTGGAACGACTCCGTTCATTTCTGCGAGTGGTCGGGGGTCACATGCAGCAGGAGGCACCGGTAGAGAGTCTCCGCCTGAATCTCAGCTCGTGGGGATTGGAAGGCTCGCTCTCTCCTTCCATGGGAAACCTCACCTTCCTTCGGAGACTTGCCCTCGATGATAATGGTTTCTTCGGTCAGATCCTGCCGGAGTTGGGCCGTTTGCGGCGGCTGAATATCTCGACCTGAGTGTCAATCCATTCCATGGTGGCTTCCCTTCCAACTTGACCTCCTGCTCTGAGCTTAGAATTCTCGACTTGAGCTCCAATCAGCTCATTGGCAAGATTCCAGCCGGCATCGCCTCCCTTACGAATCTTGTCGAGCTATTTCTCGTGCAAAACGAATTGACTGGGGTTATTCCACCTTCCATCGGTAACCTATCATCACTCACCGGACTCTCCTTATGTTCAATCATCTGGTTGGAAGCATCCCGGATGACATCGGCCGCCTGACGGCCCTAAATTCTTTCAAGTTGGTATCAACAATCTTACAGGTACAATCCCTAGCGATCTTTACAATATCTCATCTCTGCAGTATTTCGCTGTGGCGTCGAACAATCTACGAGGAAGGATTCCATCAAATATTGGCATTACTCTTCCTAATCTTCAAGCACTTATATTGTGTGGTAACCGGTTTGATGGATCCATTCCAGCCACGTTAGTAAATGCTTCAAAGCTTGAACTCATTGACGTTTCAGGAAACCATTTTAGTGGAATGGTGCCATCTAAGGTGGGAAAGCTAGCAGACCTTTACTTTTTAATGCAGAAAGAAATCAGCTAGAAGCAAGAGATGCCAACGAATGGGAATTTCTCGACTCTCTAACAAACTGCAGCAATCTAAAAACGTTGTCACTCTATGACAATTTGCTAGGAGGTTTATTGCCCAACTCCATAGTAAACCTCTCTTCACAGCTCGAAGCATTGATATTCGGGAAAAACCACTATATATCAGGAAGAATCCCTCATGAAATTGGAAACCTAGCCAATTTATACCATCTCTCTTTCCGCAATAACCTTTTAACCGGTACCATACCAGAAAGCATTGGGAAGCTTACAAGGCTGCAGGTGTTGGGCTTGGCTAGCAACCGATTTGATGGGCAGATTCCATTTTCTTTAAGCAACCTCACTCAATTGGCTGGACTCTATTTGAACGACAATAACCTGCAAGGGCCCATTCCTTCAGGCCTTGGAAATCTCAGTTACGTAGCACAAATAGACCTCCACAACAATCATTTTAGTGGAACCATCCCCAAAGAGATTGTAACCGTTTCTTCCTTGTCATTTATCTTGATTTATCTATGAATTTATTGATGGATCACTCCCTCTTGAAGTTGGTGCATTGAAGAGTCTAGGAATTCTTGATATTTCTGAAAACATGTTGTCTGGTGATATTCCTAAGACGCTTGGTGACTGTGAGATGTTGGAGCACTTACATATGAATAACAATTTATTCCAAGGGACAATTCCTGAGTCCTTAAGCAAAATAAAGGGCCTTCAAGAATTAGATCTATCACATAACAACATTACGAGGACTATTCCAACATTTTTGGCAGACTTGATTATATTAGAACATTTAAATTTATCTTTCAACAATTTGGAAGGTGAAGTGCCTGTGAAAGGGATCTTCAAAAATACAACTCAGTTTTCTATCAAAGGAAATAATCGACTCTGTGGGGGAGTTCCAGAATTACACCTGCCCACATGCCAAGAGATATCATTAACAAAGAGAAAGTGGCCTATGCTATTGAAAATAGTAATTCCATTAGCCGTTGTAGTCCTTTGTATGGTCCTTCTACTCTCTTTTCTCATCCATCGAAAGAAACAAAAGTCAAAGACGAATGCTCCAATGCTATATAGAATTGGTTCGAGCAACAGAAGAATTCTCTTCTACCAATTTGATTGGCAAAGGAGGGTATGGCACCGTTTATAGAGGCATCTTGAGTACTCCACAAATAGTTGTTGCTGTGAAGGTTTTCAACCTACAATATCAAGGAGCTTCGAAGAGCTTTCTAGAAGAATGTGAGGTGCTTAAAAGAACCCGACATCGTAATCTTGTCAAGGTTATGACTTGCTGCTCAATGGTTGATTTTAGAGGCAATGATTTCAAAGCTCTAATTTTTGAGTATATTCCTAATGGAAGTCTAGAGAAATGGTTACATCCAGAGTTAGATGGGCATCATCATTTGGAAGGTTTAAGCCTGCTTCAAAGGATAAATATAGCAATTGATATAGCTGATGCAATAGATTACCTTCATAATAAATGTCAGCCATCTGTTATTCATTGTGATCTAAAACCCAGTAATGTGCTGCTTGATAATGAGATGGTTGCTCATGTGGCGGACTTTGGTCTAGCAAGGTTCATGTTTGAAGCAGCAACAAACTCCTCGATAAACCAGAGTAGCTCAAGCCGAGTCAGAGGATCTATAGGATATATAGCTCCAGGTACATTCTATTTTCATCTAGCTTCTTGACTCATACCTATTCAACTTAAGATATTCATGCTGAACTTCCTTTCTTCTATTTCCTTTTCTTCTTTTCAAATTAAAGATAATGGTTGAATCGATACATTTTGCTCAATCATTTAAATGTATGGATTGCAGAGTATGGTGCTAGTGGTCAGGTGTCTACTTCTGGTGATGTCTATAGCTATGGCATTCTACTTTTGGAGATGCTTACTGGAAAGAAACCTATTGATGACATGTTCAAAGATGTCCTAACTCTTCAAAAATTTGTCGAGGTAGCTTTTCCTGATAGAATCATGGCGATCATGGATCCCTTAGTGCCACTTGTAGAAGATGAGGGTAAAACTCAAGAATGCTTAGTATCCATGGTAAGAATTGGTCTTTCTTGCTCTAATGAATTTGTAAGAGAAAGAATGAACATGAGTGATGTTGCCACTACTATGCATGCAATTAGGAATGCCTACCTTTGGAATAGAGTTCATTAGAAGACATGGTAAAGCTTAAGTTGAAAGTTAAAAGTTTTAATATCTTACCTCTAATAAATGTCTAGTTATAATGTTTTGTAGGTTCTAAACCTATTTCCTAGTGTAATAAATATTGTAATTTTGTGTGCCTCCAGTGAAGCTCAAATGGAAGTCAAAGTCTCATCTTAGTATCTTACCTCTAATAAATATCAGGATGTAATGTTTATTGTTGTGAACCTATTTCCCAGTGTTAAACTTCTTTGCATCTTGAGCTTTGAGTTATCGTTTGTACTCTAATAGCTGTTATTAAAAATTTATAATAAATTTTGTAATTGTATGTCTCGATATATGTTATTCTCTATTGTATATATTTTTATTTATAAATAGGAATTTTGAATCTAAAATCTTTTTTCATGGTTGTATTTGACTAGCTTCGGACTCTAACCTTGGATATTAGAGGCTTAAACAATTGAGTATGTAAGGATCCATGTGGATATGTATTTAATCCTATATTAGTTATGCATTAAAAGTTTTAGATACTTGTATAGCATTGGAATATATAGAACAAAGGAACTCAAATTAAATACAACTTGTATCTAGCCTTTTTAGACCCTTATACAGCAAATTTATGTTCAACAATTTCAAAGATTAAATAAAAGAGTAAAAGGATAGCTTTAACAAGTAGTCCTACACATAACCGTATGAAAGATAACTTTGTCCTTGTTGGCATGGATTAAGTTTGAAGCTCAAACACTTCCACTAGATTTGATATCGAGTTAGATTTATAGCACTACCTAAATCACCTCAATTAAAGCTTGGATAAAAAGTTATGGTTAAATTACTGAAGTAGTTTAGTACAATTAAAAGATGTATTAAAAGACAGTCTGCCTCATTAATGATATAAATATTACAATATAATCTTTTAGATCATTATCTAGGTAGACCCTGTTAATTTAGGAGGGTGGCCTCTACTTTGTAATGATGCAGACTCTACAGCACAAGTGCTCTGGAACAGACTCTAGAAACTGTTGATATGGCGTTAATTGGTAGAACCACAGAATCCATCAAATGAAGCATAGATGCAGGAGAATATCACAAACATCAAATGTAAGCAAAAAATTAGAGTGTGAATTCAGTAGACAAGAGTGTAAAGGACCTTTTCATCAAGAAAAGCAGCGATCTTCATCACATCCATCGCATTATATCCTTAAGAACACAATCAAGGAACAGGAAAACAAGTGACTGATTAATTTTTATAATTGTCTCTCCTCTTGATAAAAAAAGGTCTCACTGATAGTACAAAATATTTTGATTATATTTAAAATCCTGATGCACCCCACAAAAGACGAACATTGCACAAAATACAATAAGAAGATACTCATAGCAGAAATTGACATGAAATCTGTGTGCAAAGAGTGATAGCATAAGCAAAGAAAATATTATATTAACATGGATGATGCAAATTTACCAAAAAAGGAGGGGAAAGAACATAATTGCGCCAAACCAAGATCATCTAATGAGAATGCCATTCACAAGATATTTGTTCAAATTATATTTTTATAACGTTTCATCCATGAAATAAGCTCTACGCAAATTTAACCATCACTTATCACTCCATCATTACCATGTTAGCATGGCAGCCAGTAAGGGGACTAAACGCCCGCTTCATTCAGATGTTGCATATTGTTGCCGCCGGGATCCGTCCTCCGACTCGGGCGCGGTCGATCCTCGGGGAGTGGGGTGCGGCGGACCTGCAAAACAGGAAGCCCTGCACACGGAAGGACGCCGGGGGTGGTCCTCCGCGGAAGGCCCTCCGACGCTCAAGTCAGTGAGGAAGGAATCGGCGATCAACCAGACAATGAGGAGGTGGATCTCTCCGGGAGACCTCTCCAGGGGGCGGCCAATCGGAGGCTCCGGTAAGGGCAGAGCACCGACGAGCTGCCGGGAGAGAGAGGTAACCCTAGAGTTTTTGTGTGTCAAGGGTTGCGTACCTGAGGTAATCTGCCAAACTAGTATTTATAGACTGTCACCTGGGGACTTGAGCGTCTTCTGGAAGGTACTGAGGTTGTTAAGATTCGGGGGTAGACAGAATCAGGCCGTTGTGGGGCCGTTAGAATCCACGCCTTGTCTGTTAAGGGATCGACGACTGGGAGAGCCCCTCGATGTCTTGGGATCTGGGTGAGTAGACCTGGGGCGGTTATAATAGGTCTTAGGCCACGTCTTAATATGATCCCCTGCTCAGGGTGCTGCTTGGGTAGACTTGAGTTCTCCCGCGCCAGGTTCCGCGGAGGTGGACGTCGGGGCGTGGATCGCTAGGTAGCAGCGGGCTATGGAAGCCCGGAAGAAGCCGAGCTGCGGAGGCCCAGAAGAGGCCGAGCTAGGAAGCCCGGAGAGGCCAAGCTAGGGAAGCCCGGAAGAGGCCGAGCTAGGGAAGCCGGAGGCCGAGCTACGGAAGCCCGGAGGAGGCCGAGCTACGGAAGCCCGGAGGAGGCCGAGCGGAGGAGGCCGAGCTACGGAAGCCCGGAGGAGGCCGAGCGGAAGCCCGGAAGAGGCCGAGCTAGGGAAGCCCGGAGGAGGCCGAGCTCCGAGGGAAGCCCGGAGGAGGCCGAGCTGCCGAGCGGAAGCCCGGAGGCCGAGCTAGAAGCCCGAGCTACGGAAGCCCGGAGGAGGCCGAGCTACGGAAGCCCGGAGGAGGCCGAGCTAGGGAAGCCCGGAGGAGGCCGAGCTACGGAAGCCCGGAGGAGGCCGAGCTACGGAAGCCCGGAGGAGGCCGAGCTACGGAAGCCCGGAGGAGGCCGAGCGGCCGGAGGAGGCCGAGCTAGGGAAGCCCGGAAGAGGCCGAGCTAGGGAAGCCCGGAAGAGGCCGAGCTAGGGAAGCCCGGAGGAGGCCGAGCTAGGGAAGCCCGGAAGAGGCCGAGCCAGGGAGGCCCGGAAGAAACCGAAAGGAGGGGGTCAGCCTTAGCCGTCTTGCACGATATCAATGCAATGACGATTTTACCCCCCAACACATGCCCCCCACTCCCTAGTTCGAAGTGTAAGTTCGGGGGAGTATAAGCTCAAGTGGCGCGCCTCGATGGGACGTTTTGGCTTAAACAACCCGTGCAATGATGCCTTAATTAATGCGATAGGGCCATCGTACCTCCGGAGGTGAGGCTTCTCCACTAGCGACGGTTGAGATTGTGCCGTACCGTGAATCCCGATCGATATGGGGGTATGTCGAGGCGATCCCGGACGCCTCGAATGGGGTGTTCCGCCTCTCCAGGGCGGTTTCTTGGCGGAGAAGCGAAGTGACAGCTGCCCTGCGTCTATATATACGCGCATGTGTGCGTGTTTGTGGCGTCTTCTTACTTTGTTTCAGAAGAGCGTTGGCTCTCATCCTCTTCAGCGTTCACCGTTTTCGCTCAGGACTTCCTTCGACCGAGATGGCGATGAGCCCTGGAGACGTAGCCTCAGAAATCGTCGCTGGAGATTTGGGGAGGATTCACCAAAGGTATGGTCTGCCCATGGATGTGGTTTTGCGGGTGCCGGGCTTGAAGATAGGGTCACCCGGACTTGGAGTCTGGAGTATTCGTCTATGAGGACAGTTTTAAGGCGGGTCTTCGTTTCCCTCTCCATCCCTTGGTGAAGGAGATCATGACCCATTACAACATCTGTCCATCGATGGTGGCCCCAAACAGTTGGCGGAACATCGTGGATTTATCTCGATGTGCCACCAGATCCAAATCGTTGCGACTCTCCCCCTTTTTCGCACCTGTTATCACCTAACTCCCGGGCGGAAATCGGAGTGGACCTCCATCGGGCCCCGGAGGTCTTTTAATGTCATTGCGGATAAGCCCTCTTCCATCAAGGGGTGGAAGAGTCGATTTGTGATTGCGGAGGGGAACATCGGGTCCGATTTCCCTCGGCGATGGGGGGAAGTTGCGAAGGATGCGGAGACGCATCCGGCCCTATCGGTGCAGGAGGAGAGGGACCTGGACGTCCTTCGTAATGGACAGACGTTTTCGGCCAACGACCTGTTATCGGAGGGAGCTCTCTTTGCAGCCGGGCTCAGCCCTTTGGACCCTCAAGGTGAGTTTCTTTTCGCGTTGCGTATTTTTCCCGATTACTGCGTTGGGTTTGATCATGTGAACTCCGGTTTGGCAGCCACGAGGTTGGCGTTGTCGAGCCTCTCCAAGAGGAAGAGAGGGAAGCGTCCTGGGGAAGGTAGTGGAGCGGACAGCGGCCGACCCAAAAAGAGGGGCCACACATCCGCAAAGAGCCCGCCGGACGCTGGAGCAGCCGCTACAGAGGCAGCCGCTACAGGGGCGCCTGGGGCGAAGGAGGATACGGGGAGGGCGGCCGTGGCGCCCGAACCTCTCGTTTTGGAGATTTCGGATAGTTCGGATGAGGCTCCGCTGGCTCATCTGACCGCGCCTCCCTTGAAGGAGGAACTCGTGACGTGTCCAGTGGAGGCGGTCGTAGCGGAGGGGTCCATCGCCCCCGTGGAGTCGCCACTGGCTCCAGCGGGAGAGGGGGAGGAGACAGCCGCAATGGAAGGAGTTCGGGAGGGGCCCCTGCTTGGCCTATCCGCTGGGGAATCCGGCAGCAGTGAGGTTGGGCCGTCCTCGATGGGTCAAGAGGCGGTTCAAACTGAGACCTCGGGGGAGCCCGCGGAGGGGCCGCAGGTGGTGGCTACTGGAGAGGGCGCACCGGTGGAGGGAGCGCAACAAAGTGGGGGTCCCACGATCGGGGCCCCTTCGAGGAAGATTTTGGGGAGATTAGCGCTTGGGCTGGCCGAGCTATCTGAAGAGGCTCAAGCCAGGGCCCTGACGGAAGAAGCTGGGAGGCTGCAGGCCACTCAGCTGGGGATCGTCCAGGCCGGTCCCTCAGGCGGGGTCGGTCAACCCAGTGGCTCGGAGGCTAGCATCGACGAGGCGTTTTCCGCCATGATGAGGTCGGTCCTGCATCCGGGTGCGGGTCCATCGACGGACGAGTTCGCTGACCGGGGGTTGATAGATGCTGCATTCGGGCAGCAAGGTGTAGCTGAGGATATTCATCTCCTCCCCGCCATAGATAATACAACTTTGATAAAGATGACCCGGGACTATGCTTCGAAGGTGAGTCATTTTCCCAGCGTGTCGGATGTTACCCGATGGACTCCGTTGTGGGCGCTTACTCAATTTTTGCCTTTGTAGGGGGTTTTGCTTTCTCGGGCAATTGGCTGGCGCTTGAGTCTGGCGACAGGGGCCAGCGTCCAGGCCCGGAGGGAGAAAGTCGAGCTCCAGTCGCAGCTGAAAAAGTCTGAGCAGTTCGCGGAGCTCATGGACACGATGGATAGGAGCTCGAAGGCGGCCAGGGCGGCACACCAGGTTGCTGTGGACGAGGTGTCCAAGCTGAAGCATAGGGTGGAGGAGTTACAGGGACTCCTGGCGAAGAGCGATGACGCATGCCGGGAGTTGGCCAAAATCAAATCAAAACACTCCGCGGAGATGGTGGCGATGCGGCGGGACCACGGCGAGAGTCTGGGCCGGTTGAGGAGAGAGGCCGACGACGAAAGAAAACGCCTGACGAGAATGTTGGGCGAGGTGGAGGAGACATTGAAAAAACGTAATGACGAAATCGCTGAATTGAAGGAGAACGCGAAGTGGCAACAAGGGATAATAATCGAGTGAATGGCGAGTTATCGCAAGCTCGCGGGGAGATTGAAACCGGACGATCGAGGATCAGTACCCTGCAAGAGAGGGTGGAGTCGGTCGGCGCTGACAGGACGAGGGCCCGGAGTGAGGCTGAGGAGCTGGCCGGAAGGTTGGCCAGGCGAGAGGGGGAGGTATGCTTTTATTTCCCCTCATTTTTCTATTGGTCCCCTATGATGCCGATTGTCCTTGACTTTTCCAGATGGCGAGGATGGGGTCGGAGATTCAGGCTCTCCAAAGTGCGTTTGCGTCCGCTCGCAGTAGGAGCTCGGAGCTCGAGATACGGTCTAGCGAGCTCGAGGGGCGAAACGCCATCCTGGAGGCCCAGGTGGCTGAGGCCGAGAAACGGGCCACTGAGGCCAACATGCAGCTCGCCATTCTTCAGGGGAGGCAAGATGCTATGAACGTAGATGCATTCCGTCACGGGATGGAAGAGTGTAAGCAGAGGATACTTAGCGGGCACCCGGAGTGGGACCTTTCTTTTCTGAGCATGAAGGCTCCGAAGACGGCGAATCCGCAGAAGAAGAAGATGAAGACGAATATGTCGCGTTTCTGACGCCGAGCTTGGCGGCACCCCTGGTCCCAGCGAAGCCGTAGCCTCCGAGGGACAGTCACAAACCGTTACAGAGGAGGTGAAAACATCAGAGAAGGGCGAGCCTAGCCATGCACCTGCAGATGTGGCTGAGGGTACTCCCCAAACCGGTGGAGCTCCTGGCTCTTAGGGGCCGCTCCTGTATCTTCCCCCTTTTAAACATTTGACATTTCTCAGTAAAGGGATTTCCTGTTTTTATCTAATGTTTTTCTTGCGTGACTTTGCTGTTGTCTGGTGTTGCCTCGATCGTGAACGACCCGTGGCTTGTTGACATCCTTGGGCCATCCTTAATTCGAAACCAGGAAAAATGGGCCGGTTTGGACCGACGAATCAAAGTGGATCGGTTATGATCGACGGGCGAAATAGGTCGGCGCGGGCCGACGGATAGAATAGGTCGGTTAAGGCCGACAGACGAAAATAGGTCTGCAAAGGTCGACAGATAAAAATGGGTCGGCAGGGGCCGACAGATGAAAATAGGTCGGCAGGGGCCGACAGATGAAATACGGGTCGGCTGGGGCCGACGGATGAAAATGGGTCGGCAGGGGCCGACAGATGAAAATGGGTCGGCAGGGGCCGACAGATGAAAAAGGTCGGCAGGGCCGACAGATGAAAATAGGTCGGCTTGNTGCCAGCGTTCTGCCATCCCGCAAGCAATTCGGTTTTTCTTACTATAAGTGGAGATACGGCAGAGTGGGGGTATAAAGCTGTATCAGAGCTTTCCGGAAGATGCTCCTTTCTCATGCAGGTCATTTCGTCGCGACGCGTACGCAACCGTCCACTATTGGACGGTATCCTCTTAGAAGGGTGATTTTCTGAGCTCGCCGATTTCCGAAGCGTCAGCGGACGATTTTCTGCATTTAATGACTGCGATCCGGGATCAGGAAAGGATCTCCGTACGCGTCCTGGTTCGGGCGATGAGTTCGGCGCGCAGTGGGATGCTACGCTTATCGTAAGAGACCATGTGGAGACGTGGGACAGGTGTTTGAATCTCGGGACTCACAGCCTGGGTGGCTTTCCTGGTCCATTCCGCCTATAAAAAGGGGAAGAGGGGTCTCATCTGGCTATCCCCAAAGTTTCTTTCTCGCCGGAATTTTTATTACTCATTTCTCTGTTGCTACGAGTGGAAGGATCGACTTTTCTTTCATGGGCTCCTTGCCGCCGGATAGCTGGGGCGACCGGGGAGCAGCTGAAGGATGGCTCATCTCTAGGGGACGAGTCTCGGAGATCATATGGAGAGCGCACATGGAGGGGGCAGAGATCATACGGAGAGCGCACATATGCGCTTCCGTATGGTCTGCGGCTCCTGCTGCGGGGGTTGCGGGTCAGGAGGCGTATGGACACCCCCGTAGCACGCGCAGGCCCTCCCTCTTTCGCTGGCTTAGGTTCCCGCGCCTTCTCTGAGGGGAATCCTTGCCACGGGAGGGAGAAGATGGGAGCAACCGGGTTCGGAGGTTCCCGGTTCCCTTGAGTGGGCGGCGGCCCGTGGCTCGGCACTCCCTTCTAGGGGAGTGGATTGGGCCTTTGGGATCCTCAGAATCAGCATCCGCGGGCCATGCCTCAGTTTGGATTTTTTAATTCATCCTGCTCAAGCGGACTTGGCCGTTTCCTGGTTTGCATGATTTCTCGATCCGGATGTTGGAACATCGTAGTTGTCTAGGCCTGCCTTGGGCAGTTGCCCGAGTCTTGTATTTGCCTTTATTTTATGCATTTCAATGCTTTTGTAACGCCTATGAGGCATTTGTAATTGATCATGATGGAGAATAAAGAGAGTTACACCCCATTTCTTAATCTGTCTTTTCTTGTGCCGATCTCATTGCTATTTGTCGTTTGTGGGGCATAGAAGTGTCCCGCTCGTCCTTAGACGAGGATCCCATGATGCCCGAACTAATTGAGGTCCGTATGCGGCGGTGCAAAGATAGTTCGGCGAAATACACTCCTTGCTTAGGTCGGGAGTCTGGTATTTTGTGCTCCGTTTTTATCGGAGCCCGGAGTATCGTGGGTCGGCTTTGGCCGAAGTTCGGGGAGCCTTCAACCCTTTTTGCCATGGTTTAAGGATTTAGTCCCTCGAGATAGTTGAGTTTCGGGGAACGTCTTACTTGGCTCTGCCAAGGTTTGAAGAATTTTGCAACTCGGCTCTGCCGAGGTTCGGAGAGAATCTCGCTTGGCCACGCCAAGGTTCGGAGAACTTTGTAGCTCGGCCCTGCCGAGGTTCGGAGAATTGATAGCTCGGCCTTACCGAGGTTCGGAGAACTGATAGCTCGGCCTGCCGAGGTTCGGAGAACTGATAGCTCGGCCCAGCCGAGGTTCGGAGAACTGATAGCTCGGCCCTGCCGAGGTTCGGAGAACTGATAGCTCGGCCCTGCCGAGGTTCGGAGAACTGATAGCTCGGCCCAGCCGAGGTTCGGAGAACTGATAGCTCGGCCCAACCGAGGTTCGGAGAACTGATAGCTCGGCCCAGCCGAGGTTCGGAGAACTGATAGCTCGGCCTGCTGAGGTTCGGAGAATTGATAGCTCGGCCTTACCGAGGTTCGGAGAACTGATAGCTCGGCCCAGCCGAGGTTCGGAGAACTGATAGCTCGGCCCAGCCGTGGTTCGGAGAACTGATAGCTCGGCCCAGCCGAGGTTCGGAGAACTGATAGCTCGGCCCAGCCGTGGTTCGGAGAACTGATAGCTCGGCCCAGCCGAGGTTCGGAGAACTGATAGCTCGGCCCAGCCGAGGTTCGGAGAACTGATAGCTCGGCCCTGCCGAGGTTCGGAGAACTGATAGCTCGGCCCTGCCGAGGTTCGGAGAACTGATAGCTCGGCCCTGCCGAGGTTCGGAGAACTGATAGCTCGGCCCAGCCGAGGTTCGGAGAACTGATAGCTCGGCCCAGCCGAGGTTCGGAGAACTGATAGCTCGGCCCAGCCGAGGTTCGGAGAATGATAGCTCGGCCCTGCCGAGGTTCGGAGAACTGATAGCTCGGAGGGAGCGAACCAGTCGCCGAGTGGAACGGGCGGCGTGTTTGCCATGCTTTTATTGGCGATGCTTTTTTCGAGGGAACAGATCGTCGATCGAACGTTGGACTCTGTTCCCATGCGTTTTTCGAGAAAGGGGACAGTTTTAAGAGGCTTGGGGAAGCATCGAAAACATTTATTGCAGGAGGCGGCAGATCGGGAAGATGCTCCGTTTGCATTTTCCGATCTGCCTTGGGATAGGGCGCGACTTTCGGATTCCGCACGCATTAGAGCGGCGACACATGTCAAATTTTTACGGGTCGGCGTCCGCGGTACGGTTGATCTGGATGCCCTCCTAGCGGGTATAAATATGACTCGGGGGACGTAGACTTTGGCTATCCCTCGTTTGAGCTTAAAAAGAAAATGGATTCTCCGGCGCGGTCCTCAACTGACTCGCGCTCTTCAGTTAACAACCCATCAGATTCGGAGGAGAGAGCGATCTCCGTGACCGTTGACGGGCTGGCCCTTGCGTCAAGCCTTGCAACCAACGAGCGGCTCGCCAGGACCGCTGAAGAGTTCTTGGATATCTCGGTTCGGGAGGCGGAGGCCTCACGTTGGTAATGGGTCGGCAGGAGGAGGAGATCCTGCTGCTTCGTCAGCAGGTGGCCGACCTGACCGCTCTTCTGGAGAGGTTGTTGGGCTCTGGGGGCAAGTAACCCCAGGGCTTCTGCCTGCCCTTGCTTTTGTTCTCCCGCAGTCTCTTTGTAACCCCCCCTCCTTATGAATGAAAAATGGTCCTTGCCTATCTGCGGAGTTCTTTTCTTTCAAGAGTTTACGGCCTTCACCCGTATGTCGAACCAGGGGGGGGGGGGCGTGCCCTTGTTCGTTTTTGCGCGCTAATGTAGGCTTTCTGAACGATGGGCTATAGGGGCGCTACCCGAAGGATCCTCAACGGTTAGAGAGGGGATTTGCCTAACTCTTCCCGGGACTTTCGGTCAGTTTACGCGAGGCTTGATGGCCTTAAGAGCAGATTCGCCAACGGCGGCTTATTCTCGTACGTCGATGGTATTTTACTCGCCGTACTGGTTTTTCGAACCCGGCGGAGTCCTTCGGGGACTATTGGGGGCCGCTCGACTTTGGTCGGGGTTTGCGGGCTTAGACTTTTCGTCGGGTCTCAATCTCGCCTTTCGCGGGAGATTTATCGCTCGGCCCTGCCGAGGTTCGGAGAAGTATTACTTGGCCCTGCCAAGGTTCGGAGATTTGTTGCTCGGCCCTGCCGAGGTTCGGAGAAATATTTACTTGGCCCTGCCAAGGTTCGGAGATTTGTTGCTCGGCCCTGCCGAGGTTCGGAGAAATATTTTACTTGGCCCTGCCAAGGTTCGGAGATTTGTTGCTCGGCCCTGCCGAGGTTCGGAGAAATATTTTGCTTGGCCCTGCCAAGGTTCGGAGATTTGTTGCTCGGCCCTGCCGAGGTTCGGAGAAATATTTTACTTGGCCCTGCCAAGGTTCGGAGATTTGTTGCTCGGCCCTGCCGAGGTTCGGAGAAATATTTTACTTGGCCCTGCCAAGGTTCGGAGATTTGTTGCTCGGCCCTGCCGAGGTTCGGAGAAATATTTTACTTGGCCCTGCCAAGGTTCGGAGATTTGTTGCTCGGCCCTGCCGAGGTTCGGAGAAATATTTTACTTGGCCCTGCCAAGGTTCGGAGATTTGTTGCTCGGCCCTGCCGAGGTTCGGAGGAATATTTTACTTGGCCCTGCCAAGGTTCGGAGATTTGTTGCTCGGCCCTGCCGAGGTTCGGAGAAATATTTTACTTGGCCCTGCCAAGGTTCGGAGATTTGTTGCTCGGCCCTGCCGAGGTTCGGAGGAATATTTTACTTGGCCCTGCCAAGGTTCGGAGATTTGTTGCTCGGCCCTGCCGAGGTTCGGAGGAATATTTTACTTGGCCCTGCCAAGGTTCGGAGATTTGTTGCTCGGCCCTGCCGAGGTTCGGAGGAATATTTCACTTGGCCCTGCCAAGGTTCGGAGATTTGTTGCTCGGCCCTGCCGAGGTTCGGAGAAATATTTTACTTGGCCCTGCCAAGGTTCGGAGATTTGTTGCTCGGCCCTGCCGAGGTTCGGAGAAATATTTTACTTGGCCCTGCCAAGGTTCGGAGATTTTCCTGTTCAAGCAGATAACTCGGTTGTGCCGAGGATTGATAAGCAGCATCTATTTCCTTTTATGATTTATGGCAATATGGTATATAACCAATTCACAGAACAAGTTGCGGGAAAATAGACAACTGGCGGGGCGTAAGGGACATACCCTATTGATAGTATTTGCGGAGGTTGTCCGAGTTCCACGTTCGGGGGACGGATTTCCCTTCGAGGTCCTGTAGCTTGTAGGTTCCTGGCCCAACGACCTCCGTGACTTGGTACGGGCCTTCCCAGTTCGGCGCCAGCTTTCCTTGCTCCAGCGGTTGGACACAGAAGCTTTCCGGAGGACAAGGTCGCCAGGTAGGAAAGTTTTCCCCTTGACTCTGGAGGCATGGTACCGAGCCACCCTCTGTTGATAGGCGGCCGTCCTGATTCGGGCCTTCTCTCTGACTTCCTCCACCAAGTCGAGGTTGGTGCGGAGTTGCTCGTTGCTGGCTTCTTCCGAGTAACTTCCACCCGCAAAGATGGGAGGCCCACCTCCACAGGGATGACGGCCTCCGTACCAAAAGCCATTCGGAATGGAGTCTCGCCCGTCGGGATTCTCGGGGTGGTGCGATAGGCCCACAAGACATGGTGCAGCTCATCCGCCCACCTGCCTCGGGCTCTAGAGAGGCGAGCTTTGATTCCTTGGAGGAGAGTCCTGTTGGTTACCTCGGCCGCTCCGTTGGCTTGCGGGTGCCCGACTGAAGTAAGGTGGTGACGGATTCCATGCTCTTCGCAGAATTGGCGGAATTTGGAATTGTCGAACTGCTTGCCGTTATCGGTGATTATGGTGTGGGGGAGGCCGAACCGGCAGATGATGGACCTCCACACGAAGTCTCTGGCCCGTGCTTCGGTGATTTGGGCAACTGCTTCCGCTTCAACCCATTTGGTGAAGTAGTCAATGGCGACAAATAAGAATTTTCGCTGTCCTGTCGCCAACGGGAATGGGCCGAGGATGTCCATCCCCCACTGGCAAAGGGCCAGGCGGAGGATATAGAAACTAGCTCGGCTGAGGGGAGCCTCTGGATGCTCGAATGTCTCTGGCAGGCGTCACAGGCTCGGACTAGGTCGTCCGCATCTTTCTGCATGGTCGGCCAATAATAGCCTTGCCGTAGCACCTTGTGGCATAGGGACCGGCCTCCCAGATGGTTGCCGCAGATCCCTTCGTGTACCTCCCGTAGAGCATAGTCTGCCTCGGATGGGCGGAGGCATCTGAGCAGCGGCATAGAGAAAGACCGCTTGTAAAGCTGGCTGTCAATCAATACATAGTGGGTCGCCTGCAGCTTCAATCTCCTGGCCTCTCTTCGGTCGGACGGGAGCGACCCTTCTTTAAGATAGCTGAGGATAGGGTCGAACCAGGATGGGTTCGGTCTCGATTTGCATCACCCGGTCAGCTTCCATGATACTCGGTTTCTCCAGAGTCTCCAGATGGAATTTTTGTTCAGCATCCATCGTCTCCGCGGTTGCCAATCGGGAGAGTAGGTCGGCACGGGCATTTTCCGATCTAGGAATTTGAATAATTTCAAACTCCGAAAAGTGAGGAAGTAGGCCGCGCACCTCTGGAGATATCGAACCATATTGGGTTCTCGGGCTTCAAACTCCCCTTGCACATGGCCGGCCACCAGTTGAGAGTCGGTGAAGGCGCTAAGCTTTTCCACCTTCAGGTTGCGGGCGATCCGGAGACCGGCGAGCAGGGCCTCGTACTCGGCTCCATTGTTGGAAGCCGGGAAGGAGAATCGGACGCCATACTCGAAGACCATTCCTTCTGGGCTGGTGAGGACTAGACCCGCACCGGAGTGATGGGCATTGGACGACCCATCAACGTGAAGGAGCCACCGAGCTTCAGGTTTTGGTCCTTCGGGACTTTTTGGGGTAGAACCGTCTTCCGGGATGGTGCATTCGAGGAGGAAGTCGGCCAGTACTTGGGCTTTGATGGCCGGGCGAGGTTGGAAATGAATATCATGCTCGCTCAGTTCGACGGCCCATTTGGTCATCCTCCCCGATGTTTCTGGACGGTGGACCACCGCCTTGATGGGTTGATCGGTTAGGACCGTCACTGAATGTGCTTGGAAAGGGTCGTAGCTTCCGGACCGAGGTGATCAAAGCCAGCACTATTTTCTCGAT
Source organism: Calamus simplicifolius (assembly GCA_900491605.1). NCBI lineage: Eukaryota > Viridiplantae > Streptophyta > Magnoliopsida > Arecales > Arecaceae > Calamus > Calamus simplicifolius. Next base: position 36,006 of record UESW01003405.1, read on the forward strand.
CCTGGCGTACCTCGTCTCGCGTCGCGGAGCAGCCTACTCACATAGTAGATCGGCCTTTGGATTTTGCTTTCTTCCTGACTAGCACCGAACAAACAGCGCCCTCAGAAACGGCCAGGTACAGAAACAGAGTCTCCCCTGGGATTGGACTGCTAAGAAGTGGAGGCGAGCCGAGGTACTTCTGAAGATCCTGAAATGATTTCTGGCACTCAGGAGTCCACTGGAAATCTTGGCCGATCGGAGGGTTTTGAAGAAAGGGAGGCATCTCTCGGCCGACCGAGCCACGAAGCGGTTAAGGGCCGCTATTCTCCCGGTCAGGCGCTGGACCTCCTTAATAGACGCTGGGGGCGCCATTTGCTGGAGAGCTTGAATCTTCTGAGGGTTAGCTTCAATGCCGCGCTGGGAGACCATGAAGCCGAGGAACTTCCCAGAATTGACGCCGAAGGCGCATTTGGTTGGGTTGAGCTTCATTCCATACTTGCGCAGAGTGGCAAAGCTCTCCGCGAGGTCCTTGACAGCTGCGGCGCTTCCTTGCTTTTGACCAGCATATCATCCACATACACCTCCATGTTCCGACCGATTTGCTCCTTGAACACCTTGTTGACCAGGCGCTGGTAGGTTGCTCCTGCATTTTTAAGACCGAAAGGCATAACTCGGTAATAGTAAGTACCTCGGTCGGTTATGAAGGCTGTCTTTTCTTCATCCTCGGGGGCCATCCGGATCTGATTGTAGCCCGAATAAGCATCCATGAATGACAGCATTTGGTGTCCCGAGGTGGCATCCACAAGCTGGTCGATCCGAGGGAGGGGAAGCTGTCCTTCGGGCATGCCTTATTGAGGTCGGTGAAGTCGATGCAGATCCTCCACTTGCCATTCGACTTCTTCACCATGACGACGTTTGACAGCCAATTGGGGGTAGTTCACCTCTCGGACAAAGTTGGCTTTGATGAGTTTGTCGACCTCTTCCTCAATGGCTTTTTGCCGCTCTGGGGCGAAGCTTCTCTTCTTCTGCTTGACGGGCCTGTGCATCTCGTCCACATTGAGACGATGGACGAGGACTTCGGGGCTAATTCCTGGCATGTCGGAGGCGGTCCAGGCGAAGATGTCCGCGTTGCTTTGGAGGAATTGATTAGCTCGCGACGAGGCTCTCCCTCAAGCAGCGACCCGACCCTTGTGGTTCGGTTGGGCCGAGCCACGTCCAGCGGCACTTCTTCCAGCTCTTCCACCGGTTCTCCCCGTTGCTCGGCGAAATCTTCGCGGGCGTCTAGCCCGTCAACTTCGGGAATTCCGGACTGAAGGCTCGTGACAAAACATTGCCGAGCCATGGCTTGAATTCCCCGAACCACTCCGACTCCTAGCTCGGTGGGGAACTTCATAGACAGATGTGGGATAGAGACAACTGCCTTAAGAGACATCAAGCCAGGCCTGCCGAATATGGCGTTGTACGGGGACCTGAGGTCGGTCACTAGGAAGTCGGCTTGCACAACGGTTACAAGGGGCCAGGTTCCTGCGCGGACCGTCAGGGTGACGATTCCTTCTGGGATGATGACGTCGCCGGTGAATCCCATCAAGGTGGAATCCACGGCTCGAAGGTTTTCCATGAGTAATCTCATCCTGGCAAACACACCGAGGTACAAAACGTTTACCGAGCTTCCACTATCAACCAGGATTCGGCTTACATCATAATTGTTCAAGTTTAGGGATACAACAAGTGCGTCCTCATGGGGAAGCTGTATCCCAAGGAGGTCATCATCAGAAAAGGAAAGCTCGCCCGTACGCGCCTTCTTTGGCACCGGTGCATCACCATTGCCCCCGGGCCCGATCCGCCGGCCTCTTCAATCATGTTGATGCGGCCAACCACGGGCGGATTTGGTGGAGGAGGGAGTTGTGGGAGTTCGGCTGGCGATCACCTCCTTGTGGCGGCTCAGGTGCTCTTCTGAACTGGTCCAACCGTCCCCGCCGAATCAATCTCTCGATCTCGTTTTCAGCTGCCAGCATTCTTCAGTGTCATGACCATGCTCCCGGTGGTAGCGGCAGTACTTGGCAGGATCTCTTCGGGTCGGGTTCCCTCGGAGAGGTACTGGTCGGGAAGCTGGCGCTCTATCTCCATTAGGATTTGCGCCCGGGGCACAGTCAACGGAGTATAGCGATCGAATCGCCTAGGGGGACTCCGGGAGCGATTCCTTGGCGGTGGCGGAGGGACTCTTTGGCGGCGAGGTGGACTTGGCCGACGGACAGGGTGATGTCTGTCGGGAACTTTGGGCTCCTGCTTCTTCTTTGCCTGCTCAGCGCGGGCCATTCTCCGCGACTCCTCGACCCGAGCGTACTTGTCCGCAAGGGCCATCATGTCAGACAGACACGGGGGGTAGCTGACTTCCATTGCCAAATAGAAGTCGCTCTCCTTTGAAACTCCCCCCGCTAGGGCGGACATGGCCACCTCATGATTAAGGTGGTCCACCTCCAGCATGGCCTTGTTGAAACGGCCAAGATAATTTCTCAAGGACTCCCCCTCTCTTTGCTTGACTTCGGAGAGGGAGTCGGATTCCGTCGGTGGCGGCGGCTGCTGACGAACTGGCCAATAAAAAGGTGGCTCAGTTCATCGAATGAATCAATGGAACCTGGTTTCAGGGCGTTGAACCAGGTTCGGGCGGATCCTCTGAGGGTGGATGGGAAGGCCCGGCAGAGGATCGCATTAGATGCTCCATGGAACATCATTATTGACCGGAAGCTGCTGAGATGGTCGTCCGGATCAGTGGAGCCGTGATAGGGCTCGACGGTTGGCAGCTTGACATGGGAGGGAATCACTTCCTCCATGATCCCTTAGAGAAAGGGATGCCCTGCTCTGCTTTGGGCTGAGGCAGGTGGATCTGCTTAGCGGCGTCCAGCTCCTGACGCATTTCTTGGATCTGACGGCGGATCTCCTCCTCACCGGCGAGAGGACAGCCGGGCGGGAGAAACGCAAAGACGGCGTCGAATCATGGCGAGACGTTGCCGGAGAGAGGGAGCGGGCTCGCCGAGATCTGGGAAGATCTCTGTCGCAACCAGTTCGAGGGACCGGTTTGTCTCCCCCGGGACGACGTGGGGGATCCGTTGATTCATGCGGATCAGAGGAGGAGGAGGTTGCCGGTGAAGCGGAAGTCATCGTTTCTTTCTGGGGACGGGAAGCAGGAGGAGGTGCAAAACGCTCCTGGACCAGGTGGGTGAGAGCCTGGACTTGTTGGACCAGCGTAGCAAACTGGTCCTGGGTCACCGGAATGGCAGGCGGCGACGGAGTCTCGACAGGTGGGGGTTGCGGCGCTGTGGCGCCAGTCGGATCAGGCCTCTGGGAGGCGACCTGATCGGGAGCATCAGAGGTTGCTCCTCTCTTCCGGTTGGCCATCAGAGAGGTTCTTCTCCGGATCAAGATCCTTGTCTCCTTCTTTCAAGTTTTAATGGGACTTGAGGCCCTTCCTCTAGCGCCAATCTGTTGCCGCCGGGATCCGTCCTCCGACTCGGGCGCGGTCGATCCTCAGGGAGTGGGGTGCGGCGGACCTGCAAAACAGGAAGCCCTGCACGCGGAAGGACGCCGGGGGTGGTCCTCCGCGGAAGGCCCTCCGACGCTCAAGTCAGTGGGGAAGGAATCGGCGATAAACCAGACAATGAGGAGGTGGATCTCTCCGGGAGACCTCTCCAGGGGGGCGGTCAATCGGAGGCTCCGGTAAGGACAGAGCACCGACGAGCTGCCGGGAGAGAGAGAGAGAGTAACCCCGAGTTTCTGTGTGTCGAGAGTTGCGTACCTGAGGTCATCGCCAAAACTCATATTTATAGACTGTCACCTGGGGACTTGAGCGTCTTCTGGAAGGTACTGAGGTTGTTAAGATTCGGGGGTAGATAGAATCAGGCCGTTGTGGGGCCGTTAGAATCCACGCCTTGTCCGTTAAGGGATCGACGACTGGGAGAGTTTCTTGATGTCTTGGGATCCGTGCGAGTAGACTTGGGCGGTTACAATAGGTCTTAGGCCACGTCTTAACATGATCCCCTACTCAGGGTGCTGCTCGGGTAGACTTGAGTTCTCCCGCGTCAGGTTCCGCGGAGGTGGACGTCGGGGCGTGGATCGCTAGGTGGCAGCGGGCTATGGAAACCCGGAAGACGCCGAGCTGCGGAGGCCCGGAAGAGGCCGAGCTAAGGAAGCCCGGAGAGGCCGAGCCAGGGAAGCCCGGGAGAGGTCGAGCCACGGAGGCCCGGAAGAGGCCGAGCCACGGAGGTCCGGAAGAGGCCGAGCCAAGGAAGCCCGGGAGAGGCCGAGCCAGGGAAGCCCGGGAGAGGTCGAGCCACGGAGGCCCGGAAGAGGCCGAGCCACGGAGGTCCGGAAGAGGCCGAGCCAAGGAAGCCCGGGAGAGGCCGAGCCAGGGAAGCCCGGAGAGGTCGAGCCACGGAGGCCCGGAAGAGGCCGAGCCACGGAGGTCCGGAAGAGGCCGAGCCACGGAGGCCCGGAAGAGGCCGAGCCACGGAGGCCCGGAAGAGGCCGAGCCACGGAGGCCCGGGAGAGGCCGAGCCATGGAGGCCCGGGAGAGGCCGAGCTACGGAGGCCCGGAAGGAGCCGAGCTACGGAGGCCCGGAAGGAGCCGAGCCACGGAGGCCCGGAAGGAGCCGAGCCCGGAGGCCCGGAAGAGACCGAGCCATGGAGGCCCGGGAGAGGCCGAGCCATGGAGGCCCGGGAGAGGCCGAGCTACGGAGGCCCGGGAGAGGCCGAGCTACGGAGGCCCGGAAGGAGCCGAGCCACGGAGGCCCGGAAGAGACCGAAAGGAGGGGGTCAGCCTTAGCCGTCTTGCACGGATATCAATGCAATGACGATTTCACCCCCCAACATATATATATTGTTGTTCATCTTGCAAATTCTGCATTTTTCTTAATTCTCTCATGTATTCTTTTGATTAAATTATAAAAGGAGGCAATTGGTCAGAACGGATCGAATTGGGTTGGACACAAATAAAGTTGAAAATGGATCAATTGCCTGATCAATCCAAGATTTGAGCCACAACTAGCAATTAAGGGTCGTGCAAGTGGCCTTCCTCCTCTGTCCTTTTCCTCTCACAAAGCCTGCTTGGGAAAGAGTAGAAGATTTGAGAGCAGGTATTCTAATCTCAACTTAGCATTAATTAATATCAAATTTGTGTTATAATTAATCAACTAATCCAGACAAAACACCAATCAAGCTAATGTTCATCATGGCATCCTGCATCACTCCATGTCGGTGGTCCCCTACGGTGCTCCAGTGGCTTCGATTATTCCCTGATATGATTGATTATAGCACAGTTTGCATTAATAATTCGATCCATAACAACAACTAGAAGTCATGATGTAAGATCTTTGGTAGATCGTGTAGAATCCGCCTGTGTGCTGGATCTGGATCCAATGGATGACATTGGTTGATGGGACATGTGGAGGATAACATGCCAAGTGGTGTGGATGCATGCCAGTTAATTAAGGTGGTCCTCCATGGTTTATAATTAGATTAATCCGCATGCATCTCAGTCCGGTGGCGAAGATTCAATCATCTCGGCTCTTGTTTTGTGCTTGCGTCTCCAGGCGAGGCTTGTTCAGTCAGGGACTCCAAAGAATCCCCACTCGCATCTTTTGTGGGGTTATTGGAGACTCGAGTACGTAAGAGATTGCATGCTCCAACATAATTGAGACCATGATAGTGTCTACATTTGTTTAGTATTAGTAATTGGTGGAATGGTGGCAGGGCTGACAAAATTTCTTTCATTATTTCTAAATTTATCATTCATCTATTCTTTAAAATTATGGCTTGACTCTTGCACAGTACAAACAAATATTTATTATATTAAATGTTTTATTATTCAAAAATATTTATTGAAGTAGGTAGTGCTTTAATTATATTTGAAAAGTTTTTTTGTTTTTAATTATCAATTATTAGAATTCTAATCTTCAGTTATAAACCTAGTTTTTTTTTATTCTTTCTCTAAGTCCAATGTGAACCTAGATATTTTTATTAGATCTAAGTCATGCAATTGATTCCAACCTGACTTGCACAACAAGTGAGATTTTTTATCTTTTAATTGACCATACTTCGCATAATTTGATCGAAAATGATGTTATGAGATGAAACTTGATCATGTCTCGATCAAGCACATCCAATTTGATTCAACATAATTGAGGCCATGATAGTAACTACATTTGTTTAGTATTAGTGATTGGTGGAATGATGGTAGGAGTAGCAAAAATTTCTTTCAATGTTTCTAAGTTTCATTCATCTATTCTTTAAAATTACGGTCTGACTCTTATACAATACAAAAAAAAAAAAAAAACATTATATTAAAAGTTTTATTATTCAAAAATATTTATTGAAGTAGGCAATCCTTTAATTATGTTTGAAAAGTTTTAATAATTTTGTTTTTAATTATCAATTATTATATTTGGTTATAGGAAGATTGTTGGATTTCTAATCTTCAATTATAGATTTTTTTTTTTCTTTCTAATTCCAATATACACCTAGATATTTTTTATTAGATCTAAGTCGTGCAATTGATTCTAAGTTAGCTTGAACAGTAGATGAGATTTTTTGTTTTTTAATTGACTATGCCCTGTCTTATTTGTTTGGTCAAGTATTGATCCAAGATGATGCTACGCGATGATATTTGATTAGGTCTCAATCAAGCACATTCAATTTGGTTCAACATGATTGAGGTTATGACGGTGACAACATTTGTTCAGTATGAATGATTGGTAGAATGGTGGAAAATTCTTTCCATTTGAAAAGGGAAGAATGCAACAGCCGACGACTTGATCAAGACTCGAGCAACGAATAAAGTGATCCGCTTGCAAGTAATATTTTAATTAAGACTCCCAAATCCATATATATCACCATGTCAATTTTTCAAAGGCACCCATTCCATGGATGACCACCTTGTCGCTCTCGTGGCTTTCAATTCGCTGAATTTTTAACCAGCCGGCAACTTTGACTCGCCAAATTTTTTTTTTTTTGGGCAATCTTTGGCATGCATTTGTGCGGGCGAAGACAAATAGGTATTGGGATTAATGTCCGGGCCCATTTAAATAGAGCGTAACGTTCTGCCTTATGGTAGACGTAATGCTACTTTCTTTCAACCGGCGGTGGTGATGACACGTTGATAGAAAAAAAGGATGATTACTGACTGCGATCAGCACCTACCACCATTGATACTCAAGGACATTTTAAATTAAAAAAAAAAAATTAACATAGTGTTCCTTGACATTATATACAGGCTTTGAAGGGTCTATGATGCATCACAGCTTCCCCTTTCTTTCTGAGTGTCAAGAGATCCTATCTTGTGATACTACATCGATCCTACGTTGTGGACAACACTATAACCCTGCACAGCGAGAGTGCTCACAGTCGAGAAGCCTAAACCATTGAGAAAAGTCCTAACCCAAGCTCATAAATTGAAGTAGTATCTTTTTTATTAGGCGATTCGAGATTGCAGAAAACTTTTCTGTCCAATTTCATGGTGTTCGAGGATCCAACATGATTAAAAAAGATAATGCCTAGTTTTGATATCCCTTATCACACAAATTTATAGTTCAAAAGTTTATGCTGTGAGGAACTGTTTGAAGTGAAAGAAATTGGGCTTTTAAAAATCAAAGATTGATATTTCTTTTTGTTAATTATCAATATTTTTAAAATTAAGAATATGCAAGATTTTTCAAAAAAAATTATGGTGCTTCCAACCTAAAATTATCAAAGGCCGATCAGTATCCTTGAGAATCTGCATAAAATTGGCCATCTAGATTTGTAAATCCATGTGGTACCTTTTTTATTGATTAACGTTAGACCTGTAAGGTAGTGTTGGAAATAGAAAATAAGAGATCTTCTCTTATCTTAAAAGTCATAACTATGAAGGATGGCTAGGATTTAGGAATAAAGTTAATCAAAAATGAAACTCCTTAAACTTAGGTAGTGTTTGAAATAGAAGGTAAAAGGGGATATCCCCTCTTATTCCCAAAAGCCATAACTATAAGGTAGTGTTTAATATAAAAAAAATATTATCCATGGATAAGTGTACGGGATAGAGTTTGTCCCCTGGCTATCCCTAGGGATATCCCTTGGCTATCCCATTGATCATATCAAATGCAAAAAGGTAAATCCATAGGATAACTTTTTTTACTCTTATTTGGAGGGATAACTAGCTATTCCTGCATTTTCTAGGGAATAAATTGAGGAATATCCCATGGTTAACCATGGTTAACCATGAATTATCCCTTTGGTTAACTTTATTCCCAGCTATCCCTTATAGTTATGGCTTTTGGGAATAAGAAGGGATATCTAGGGGATATCCCCTCTTATCCCCTATTTCAAACACTACCTACGGAATAGCTGGAAATAAAGTTAACCAAAGAGATAATCCATGGTTAACCATGGGATATCCCCTCAATCTATTCCCTAGAAAATGCAGGAATAGCTGGTTATCCCTTCAATAAGAGAAAAAAAAGTTATCCTATGGATTTACCTTTTTGCATTTGATATGATCAATGAGATACCCAAGGGATATCCCTAGGGATAGCCAGAGGACAAACTCTATCCCGTATGCTTATCCATGAATAATATTTTTTCTATCAAATACTTATTTTTTTTCTAGAAAACGAAGGAATAGCTGGTTTTTTTTCATATAAGAATAAAAAAATTATTCAATAAATTATTTTTTTGCATTTGATATGATCAATAAAATAATTAAAAAAATATTTTTAAAATAAATTTTATATATACATTTATCTAAAATAATATTTTTAGTACCAATCACTAACTAAATGGAGGATGGCAGCAAGCGGAGTGGCCCGTAGCAAATGTGGGCGACGCATGAAAGCGACGCTGATGGCAACACCTCAGGAGACAGTCGTCAATGATGATCGATTGGGAAAATAAAACAAAAGAAAACGTGTGCTTTAACGTGTGGACAGACGCGCTGAGAAGTCGTTGTCGTCCTCCTCCAAGTGGGCAACTGGCTGACAAATAGTGTGGATTTTTTTTTTTATTTTTCTTACTTTTTCTACAACATTTCCACTGGTCATCTTCATCTCTACTTTTGGGACATGGTCTTCGAACCTCTTATATATATAGCTATGAAGGATCCATATCTTACCTCACAGCTTCCCTTTCTTTTTGCGGTTTGAGAGATCCATCCTCCTCCTTTGATAGCCTCGACGAAATGGCAATGGTCCTAAATGCCTTTGTGGGAAGATATGTTAACAAACTTTCAGAATTTCTAGAGGGAGAGATGTCCATGATGCTGGGCGTGGAGGATGAGCTCAAAAGGCTTCAATGGAGAATGGAGAGGATAAGCGTCCGTCTTGAATCTGCAGAGCGGAAGAGACTTCTAGATGGAGACGTCCGTATTTGGGTGAGGCAGTTGAAAGATGTCATGTATGATGCTGATGATATCATTGATCTTTGTGAGATCGAGGGCAGAAAATTATTGGAAGTTCATCCGTCCATGGTACGTCATCCTTCATCTTTATTTTCCTGCTTCAGCTGCATCAAGTTCCGACATGAAATTGGTGGCAAAATTAGAAAACTCAATAACAGGCTAAAACAGATTGCAGAAGATGAATCAATATTACCTAAACTGGAATACTCTATGCAAGATGTTCATGAGAGTAGAATAAATCATCGTCAGACTTTTCCTAATGAGGTTAAGTCTGATATCGTAGGGACACAAATTGAAGAGGCTACTCAGAATATTGTGGAGTCATTAATTAAAGAAGATAATAAAAGATATCATGTTTTGGTGATTGATGGAATGGGTGGAATTGGCAAGACCACTCTTGCTTCTAACATATACAACGCTCAAAGGATCAAAGACAACTTTCCTATTCGTGCATGGGTCTGTGTTTCTAGGATTTTTCAGAGATAGAGCTTCTCAAAGAGATGATTAGGAGCATAGGTGGAAATCATGGGGAGGCCCGAACTAAGGCGGAGCTCATACCCAAACTTTCCTCTATTCTTGTGAAAAGATTCTTTATTATTAGATGATATGTGGAGTTCAGATGTATGGAAGGATTGTTTAGATTTCCTTTGGAAAGTGCAACAGCTAGTGGTAGGATTATCATCACCACTCGGATCAGAAATGTGGCAATAGAAATAAGAGCAGATATCCACCATGTTAGTAAAATGGATAATAACACCGGGTGGGCATTACTTTGTAAGAAAATCTTTGGAGATGATGATGTGGAGGAGGAAGAGATCAATAATTTGAGAGAAATCGGGATTAAAATTGTGGAAAAATGTGATGGTCTTCCTCTTGCAATCAAAACTATAGCAGGGGTTTTAATATCGAAAGAGAGAAGTAGCTTAGAATGGGATAAGGTTCTCAAAAGCGATGCATGGTCAATGAGCCAACTTCAAGAAGAACTTCCAGGTGCTCTATTTTTAAGTTATCAAGATTTACCTTCGGATCTGAAACAGTGTTTTCTTTATTGCTCATTATTTCCTGGGGACTCTAGAATGTGTAACATCGATCTTATGCGTTACTGGGTGGCTGAAGGTTTTGTAAAAGAAACACAAGGAGATACACTTATGGAAGATTTAGCAAAGGAATACTATACAGAGTTAATTAGAAGGAATCTTTTACAAGTGACAGGTAAGGATGAGGGCTATACTTGGTGCAGAATGCATGATGTGCTACGTTCCCTTGCTATCTTTTGATAGGGGATGAGAGTACTTTCTATAGCAACGAGCAATCACCTAACATAAATCCCTTGGTTAAACTTCGTCGCTTGTCAATGGTAAACATGAAGGAGAGACTCCCAAATGTGATAAAACAACAAAACTATTTGAGAACTCTAATGCTCGAAAGGTGCCTCGGGATAAAGATGATTGACAATGAACTTATTGAGAAACTGCGTTTTCTACGAAGCATAACCATAAATGACACAGGACTTGCGAGTGTTTCAGACTCGCTTGGAAATTTATTACACCTCAGGTATCTAGATCTTGATCGGACAGAAATTAAAGAGCTGCCAGAGTCCATTGGGTGCCTTGTAAACCTACAGACATTAAGCTTGTCAGGTTGTAAACTCTTGCATAAACTTCCTAAGGCCATTACAAAACTGTGCAATCTAAGATGCCTTCAGTTAGAACGAACTCCATTGACTCATGTACCCAAAGGAATAGGCAAACTGAAACATCTTAACCATCTCCAAGGATTTGTGGTTGGCCATGATGACACAGGTGCACCAGACGAGGAGGGGTGCGATCTGGATGAGCTACGATCTTTGCCCCAGCTGAGATTCTTGCAGATAGATAGGTTGGAGACGGCACAAGCAGAAGGGCTTCGGCACTTGCAAATTGTCACTTTTTGAGGACATTATTTTTGCATTGTAAAGAAAAAGTTATTCCGTATTTTCAAGATGAAGCAATCCTGAGAATTAACGAGACATATGAAGAGCTCTCTCCGCCATCCACCCTGCATGCCCTTCGGTTCCATAACTTTTTTGGTACTAGATTCCCTAGATGGATGATGTCACCTTCATTGGATGCCTCTTTTCCTAACCTGACAAAAATAGTGCTCATAGTTGTACGTCATGCCCACAGCTACCTCCACTGGGCTTATTGCGCCAGCTGAAAGTCCTTTACATTGAATTTGCAAATGCAATCACAACCATCGGACCTGAATTTCTTGGCCCCAGTGCATCATCGGCACCGAGAGCATTTCCCAAGCTTAAAGTGCTAGGTTTTTCAAGCATGCCTAACTGGGAAGAGTGGTCCTTTGCGGAGGGGTTAGCGAAGAAAGAAGAGAAGGCCCTAAGTTGCTGCCCTGTCTCAGATCCTTGGATCTGAGCTCGTGTCCCAAGCTGAGAGCTCTTCCAGAAAACCTACGGCATGCCACCGGTTTACAACAATTGCACATTACAAGGGTCGACAAGCTAACAGAAATCAACGACCTCCCCTCTCTGACAGAAGAGCTTTCAATTTTGGAAACTCCAATGTTGGAAAGGGTATCCACCCTTCCCTCATTGAAATATTTGAATATAAGAGATTGCCCGAGGTTGCAGCATGTGGAGAATCTCGATCAGTTGCAATACTTGACACTAGATCTCACAGAGAAATCTGTTACTATTGGTGATGATTGGGCATCACGCCTCCCGGAGTGGCTATTGGGGCTACTCGGGCAGCATCAAAATGCTCAAGCTTCTCTCCGGAGTTTAAGAAAATTTCACTTGGCATGCAGCATACCACTCCTTAAGACCTTTCTCAAGGATGGCCCCAATTGGCCCATTATTGAGTGGATCCCGGAGGTCATGATCAAAAATTATGTATCGAACAAGCGCCCATTTGTTTGGTTTACAGGGGCCTCTCCCATCTTTGAAACCAACTCATATATTCGGTATACGAAGGCCCCTCCTACCTTCGAAACCCACATTGAGGAATGAGAAGAATCAGACTAAAAGAGTGGATCTGCCATCACTTCTTCTTTAGCGAGGTAATTTCTCCTTCCATTGCATATTTGTTTCCATTTTTAATCTCTCTAGCACCTTTAAATTGGTTGGTATGTTGCTTATTATATGATAATCTTCTCCTTCCCAGGCACCGCATTTCTTTCTCAGAAACAGAGGACCAACGTGCTCAGCATTTTGCCTTTCTTCCTCCTAAGCAGTTCTTTTGTTTGGTTTGAATTTTCGTATTTGTTTATTCTCTCTCTGTAATTGCTGTTTCCAGGTGTTTTGATATATTTGTAATTTTATTTCCCTTTCTTTTATGACATTATCATTTGCTTGTGTGGAACTCTCAGAATTTATGGCGTTATCATTGACTGTCTCCCCATCGCTGATTTTTGTTTCTCCTTCATCTTCGAGACCAACATTTTTTTTTTTTTTTGAGAAATAGAGAAGCCAGAAACTAGATAAACTTAAATTCCTATAAGGTTGAAATGGGTATTCTAGCCGGTCAGCTATTTTAATTCATGGCATGTGGGAGTTCTAGATCAACTTGAATTCTAGTTTAATTCCATGGCATACGGGAATTAAAAAATCATGCCATGGCATCGCTTCTTCATGGTTTCCTGGCACTTCACACATGAGGTATGATAATATTAATTTTATGTATCTAATCTTTCGGTGGGCTATCAACTTTTAGCACACCTCATCTATGAGTGTCAAAAAACCATAGAGAAATAATGCATCATGGTATGATGCCATAGATGGTATACGGGAATGTCTCAGAAGCAAAAGCATTAAGGATAAGTACAAAAACTTTTGTGCGCACGCCTGTCCCTTATTGTGTGGAACTGGATAAACAATCAAAATCTTGAAGAAGATTTGCAAATGAACTGACATCGTGCACAGTTACGATGACCTTAATTATTTAGAATTCATGTAGAAAATTCTTGCTCAGAAGAGGATTTCTGTCTGTCCTGCTTCCCCTTTTTGAATTCTCGTGTTAAAATGAATCTAAACGTTATACCTTTAAAATTCTTGACCAAAAAATTGATAACGAAAGACATATTGATCTATCATGAGATATTATTCATGAAATAAAATAAGCCTTGCAATTGCTTCTCTTGAGGGCAATAGTGAAAGGATTCGCAATCGCCTGGATGGGTGGCAGGTCACTGGGCTTTCTATGATGGCTCGGATACTCTTTTACGCTCAGTGTTGTCTTCTCTTCCTCTATACTTGTTATCCAATGCTTCCATCCCACTGACATGCTTAAGGAAGATCGAGGGATATTTTGAATTTCCTCTGGGCCTCGATGCAGGATGGTCATGGCGTTCATCTTCTGGCCTGGGATATTGTTTGTATGCCGATTGCGAGGGTGGTCTTGGGATCCAGTCTCTTACTGCTAGGCGGGAGGCTCTGATTGCTAGGCATGCTTTACGGTTCTTGCTTGATCCGCATTGTTTGTGGAGTTCCTTCATGCGTGCCAAATATGAGACTAAAATCATTCTGCTTTCCCTCAGTCCCCCCGTGGGCAATCCTTCTTCTGGAAAGAGGTCTGTCGGCATGCATCGGCTGTTCTGGACTGCATTTCTTGGATGATTGATGATGGTACCTCTGTGGATGTTGTTCAGGACGCTTGGATTGCAGACCTTCCCCTGTCGCGATGGCCGACTTTTGTTTGCACTAATATCCCTAATAGAATGAGAGTCTATGATTTAATATCCCAGGATCATTATGCTTGGGTTTCCTCGTCGGTGTCTAGTCTCTTTGGGGGAGAGCTCTATCATCGTGTTACTTCTATTTCCTCGTTCCGGACCCGCTGCTAACACTAGGGTTTGGAGGAGATCCTGTTTATCTCAGGCTTCTATGAGTGACCTTTTGAATCTCTACAGGCCCTTGCCCCAGCAAGCTATGGATTTGGATTGGATTTGGTGCCTTTCCATTCACCCTAGAGTGCATCTCTTATATAGAAGCTTGCTCGGAATGTTCTTCCTACCTGTTCCCTGCTTTCCAGGAGAGGTATGAGCATTATGCCTACGTGCCCGGTGTGTGGCCTTGAGGAGGAGACTGTAGATCATGCTATCTTTTTATGTATTAGAGCGAACAGATTTGGCAGAGTTCAGGCGAGTGCCCTTGGGCGCATGATTTTGATTCCCAGCGTCTTTCCTTTCTTTGCCTGATTAGGCAGGATTCGCGAAGGAGCTACCATTAGTTGGAGCCGAGGTGGGCTTATACTGCGTACCAGATCTGGTTATCCTGGAATCAGCTTGTGTTCACTGATGAGATAGCTTCATCCCATCGGGTTGTCAGGTCTGCTGCCTCTTATCCACTGAGTACACTTTTCATCAGAGCACTCTTGGTTTTGCCAGCCCTGGCCACTGGGTCTCCCATGCTGCTCCGGCAATGTACCGACATACGGTATTTATCTCTTGGGAGCCCCTCCTCTAGGGTTTATCAAAATCAACTTTGATGGAGTGTTCGAGGCAGATATGCGATTCAGTTTCATGATTAGGGGGTCGGATGGCACGATGCTCGCGGCTGATGGATTTGGGCTTCTTGACTCTTCTGTTCCCCTTGCTGAATTGTTGCGGCATGGGCGGATATTTCTTATGCCCTTCGGAGCCTGGGTGTCCATAGGCTCATTATTGAGGGAGACTCTGCTATGGTTATCAGTTGGATCCATCAGGAGTCTACTGACCATCGGCCATCCATCTCCTTGATCAGTGACATCCGATCTCTTCTCTAGGGCGCTGACAGCGCCCAGGTTCAGCATATCTATAGGGAAGCCAATTCAGCTGCAGATTGGATTGCCGCTAGAGTGGCACATCACTCTACCTTTTGGAGCTGGAAGCAGGACGACCCTTGCCCTATTATCCTTACCTAAATTTTGTATTCCGATATATCGGGTTCAACTCACCCTAGAATGGTGTGATCACCCGCTTATACTAAAAAAAAAAAGGCATATTGATCTATCATGAGATATTTATTCATGAAATAAAAAATGCCTTGCAGGTGTTTCTCTTGAGGGCAATGGTGCTGTGCATTAAAACTTCATTAAAATTAGAAAGGGCGACAAAGCGAGAGTAAGAAACAGACGACCAGGAATAGCCAACAATTTCAGGTTCTCCTAACTAAGAAAAATCATACATGCAGTTTCCTTGTTTTCAAGATTCAAAGACAGTCAAAGGAAATTTTTGAGAAAATTAATATCTCTAGCCTGAGACCTTTTTCGATGCCCTAACCTCTCTCCAACGGCTAGCTGGTGAGTGTCTAAGGTGTCTAAGCTCTGTGCTTCTTCCCTAGAGCACTTGATTTGAGAGTTATGAGATCAAGGTGGTAGAGAGGTGCTTGATCGGAGAAGACCCAGTCTCTGTGGAAAAATGGTTCGTGGCCTTATTTAGATTAAGGAACACAGAGCGAAAGCTGTGAGACCGTAAGCTTCCAGAGGCGCCCTCCTTATACCAGGGCAAAAACCCTGCCATTGGAGGGCAAGCTTGATAGCCTCGAGTCGTCTCATCCCCTTCGAGTTATTGGTTCTTGGCCTTGCCTTAGCCTCTTCAATGGGCCTTCAGCCTACCTACACAAAGGATTGATTACTTCATCTATCAAAAAAAATCTTAAATTTTTTTTTTAAGCCGAGTCAATGCTATAAAAATAATTTTTATGCTTTCACACATCTAAATCATCTCCGATAATATTCATAATGCACTAAGCCAATTATGCTAATCCAATTAAACTACTAGTGAATCGGATCCACATGGCCTTAAGAACTCGAATGTAAGATAATTGATAGCGAATGAACTTAAATTATAACTCGTCAAACTATTCTTTTTTCATGTGATCTAAGATTATATATGGGGGCATTACAGTCTTCTCTTCTTATTAAGCCATCTGATGTAGGTTTTGGGATTATAATATAGTTGCCATGATTTTATGTGCTAATGGGCATAAATCACATACATCATTTAGGCATTTAATGGTTAAAAATAAAATATAGAGTGCACCTGATTTCATGAGTATACTGCACAACATTTGAAATCTTTTTAAAATGAAATGTCGCACCCAAATGAAATTTTAATCATGCTGAAGTTGATTGCCTCACACAACCATCAAAGCGAAGAAATCACATCAAGTGATTTCATTCCAGACATTATGACCATTGGACTAAACCTATAAATAAGCTTTAAGTCCAAGGCCTAATATATACCAACTTATTTTACAAAGTTTGTCTTTCTAAATTTTTTTAAGTGTCTAAGTTGTTGAGCATTTGAAGGAGCTTTTTATATCACACTTCCAACTTGATCGTACTTATAGAAGGAGGTTCGAATCAAACTAAGTCATTACATTGTAAGGATAATTCACATACAATCTATACAAAAGGAAAGAAATTAGCCCTTAAGAGTAACATCTAACATGCTTTGATTCAAGTTGTTCTTTTTATCTTATTTGAATACTTATTATTTTAGTTTATTTTTATTATTTTACAAAGATTTCTAAAAACTTTTAGGCACTAATTTCCCTTCACCAAAAATTGCTAGAAAAGTCACTTTAAATTTCCATTATTGCACATCTAAAAAATGTATTGCTTTGAGATTAGTGCAAATTTAAATATCATTTTTTCTACTTTAAAAATAATACTGGAAAATTTTGTTAAAAATTTATTTTTTGCACTAAAGTACATGCACAACTATTTTTGCTTGGAAAAATAGTTTTTTAAATAAATTCAGTTTTAATAGCAAAAAAATTATTTTTCAAAATTTGAATTTTTAGATTCTTTGAAAACTATGTAGAATGTATTTTTGATTTTAAAACCATTTTTCAACTACTTTGAAATTCATGCAAAGCTTTAAAAAAATTGGCATCCACTACTCTGATATGTGTGCAAAAAATAGAAAGTTTTAAATTTTGAATTTATTTGCTACTATTTTAATTGCAGAGTTAAATTTTTCAAATTTAAAATTTAAAATTTATTTTTAAAATTCCAAAAAATATTAAAAAATGAATTTAAATTTTTTAATAAAGTTTTTTTATTGGTCAATAGTCTTTGTTGCAATAATTTTTTTAGATTTAAATTATTGCATTAAAATTTTAATTTAAAAATTTTAAAATTATTTGAAAGCCATAATTTTTTTTAAAAAAAATCAAACAACAAGGCTAAATCTTGAAATTGGTAATGTGCAGAACAATTCATCTCATATAAAATGGCTTTTGATGAACATAGTGGCATGAAATCCAAAAAATTCATGGATCCTTCTTTAAGAGGTGATAAAGCTGAGTGAAATACTAGCTTACTACTTTGTGGTTATTTTCTGTAATAAATTTTTGATCTTAAACTAACTATCTTTCAAATCTGGTTTTCAACCAAGTTCCTTTAGTCCAAATTGATTAAGACATAGAATCCTTGGTTCCTTTTTCTAATAATCTTTATGATATTTACCTTCCTACAAAAACTACTAAAATACTATAGGATGCCCTTAAGAGTGAGTATGGGATAGATGATATTGGTTTAGACCGATTCACCATCTCAAAGTTTTAAAAGTATCCAATTATAGAATCTAAAACCATAGATATCCAAATCCATGAATTTCAAGACTTTCTCTAAAAGACTAAGTTGACTTGATGTAATTTCTCTGTGAGCTATAAGTTTCAAGCCTTAGTTGACTCCTTCCTCCATCTTGGTCAAACTTTTCATAAGAGCCAAGTCATAAGCAAGGGTTCTTAACCCTAACAAATGTTATCAACTCAACTAGTATTTAAGAAGAACATTGACCCACGCTTAAGCAAAGGTCTGATTTTAGACCCAAAATAAATCTAAGTTGGGTTAAAATTCTTTCAATCCTTCCCATATCAAATCTAAGGGAAGGAACTTCAAAAAATACAACTTCCAAAATAGGTCCAACCATCCTTCCAGTTATTCTCAAAATTGACCAAATTAAACCTCACTAAATCAAGAGCTAAAGAAAATGAGACTTTTTGCTTCATGTCTGGGAGGACCAACCATGTGATGAAGGACTGTGGTGAAGGAGAAAGATGGCTATAGTAGAGGTATGGTGGTAGTGGTGCACTGATTATATGATGGAGGCATGATAGTAATAGTAATGATGAAAATGATGGTGATATGATGGTGGTGATGGTCATAGCGGCGGTGCTGATGGATGATGAAAGGTGGTTGGTGGTGTAGGTGATGGGCGATGAAGATATAATGTGAAAAATATAGAGAAAGTAATGCTTCATTTTAAAAAGAAAATAATGAATAGCAATTCAGAGACATTTTCCAACCCCATTGTACTTTCTAGAAAACTGGAAAACATAGTTTAATTTTTTTTTTTAAAAAAATTAACATAAAATTTTATTTTCTATTTTTTATTAAAAAAATTTTCAAAAATACTCTCTACTCAGCAAGCCCTCAAGTTTTCACTTTACGCTTTTCGCATGTTGTCTTTTAGTGTCTATTTGGATAGAGGCTAACACGTAGAACGGGAGGGAGAAGTATGAAAAAAATGATAAAATCTTTGTTTATGAGACAGAAGAATAAAAAAAAACAGGAGTTACTCATTTTCTTTTATTCTCTTTCAAAAATCTAAAATTCCTTTTTCCCTCGTATTCGAGATAAAGAGAGAAAGGAATCTTTTATCTTATTTTTATTTTCTAAATTTAATTAAATCAACGCAGGAGTATTGCATGCGCATATATTTGGTTATGGTAATTTTAAGTAGTATGTGAGCGGCCTGAGGATCAGTGTTGCCCGACCATCTCGCTCGTTCCTCCAAACACCTAATCATAGTTGGACAGCTCATGGCTCCAATCAGTTGTCTCCAACCATCTTGACAAAGTAAGCCTTAGGTCCTCAAGAAAAAAGACCAGAGTACGCTCAAGTGGACTCCTTTGGAGTTGCCATCGGATATAATATGAGGCCAGCTGTGTCCTAGGCTTGTTCTAGCATTCTGTTCAAAGAATGGCATTTTCAATATCTAAGGTTCTATAGTGATAAACTCGATCTATGAAAGCTGCCTTATATAATAACAGCTCATTGGAGTTTGATTTGTTTCTTAAGAAACAATGCTTTTTCTAGATTATTATTTTTATACTTGATTAGATGAAACCAATATTGTTAATATTAGGATTAAGTAGCTGGAACAAAAAAGTTGTCAATTGTTTAATAACTCGTAAATTTCTCTAATTCCTTTTAAATTTTTTAAATATAAAAGTTAAAGTATGAGCCAGACATAAAGTAGAAGAATAAACAAGTTCTCTATCTTCACTACATAAGGCTATAAATAAATGCATTGAGTTTTAACTCTATAATCTTCTATGATAGACTTGTTAATTCTCCCACCTCCCCAACTAGCTTCCCCCCCTCCACGCCATGGAGTATCCAATCGCCATAGCAGTTCAAACCAAAGTTATCAATTTTATTTTGGATTATATTTCATTTTGGCTTATGAAACGAAATGTTTCGGTATCGAACCATTTCGGCGCTTCATTTTGAATATATATATATATATAATAAAAAGTTTGTTCATAATTTATATTCTTCATAAATAATAATAACAACAACATAAAAAATAAAGATAAAAGATAAAATTATGTTCACAATTCATAGTTTTCATCATCATCAACAACAACATACTTTGGAAGCTGAATAAGTTCTATAAATGGACTTTACTATAAGGAAATTAATCTTGTGGCATCAATTCATTCTGCATTATTAAGTCTAGTAGAAAACTAATGATAGTTTAAGTCAATCTCGTTAATAGCTTAGGATTCATAAAAGTAGCTGATTTTACTAGCAGAATGCCAAGCCTCCCAAGCCAAATGCACACTACAAAAAATCCGAGGGACCTATCTATACAAAACCCCAAGACCAATAGAGACAAACAAGCATACAACTGATAATAGTATTGAGAAAGCACAACATTCACAAGGAAAAATCTGTAAAATAAAATATTGCAGGTAATCATCAATTTAACTAATTTAATATTGTGTTAAATTGATGAGAAAGAAGAAAAACTAAAAGAACCAAAAATTACTATAATTTATATCAACCTAATGAAAATATCAATTCAAAAAATTAGAATAAAAAATAAAAAATCTGAAGAAAAAAGAGAGAAAATAACTTAATCTTGAATCATCAATCTTGTTAGATGTTTTTCTTGAATGCTATCAAATATTTGATGCTATAATTTAGAAGGAAAAAAAGTGAGAGAGATGATAAGAAAAGAGATTGAGAGGTGCGGTTGAAAGAAGAGATAATGAGATACAGGTAGGATTTCATTTTTTTTTTTGGTATTTTACATATGTTTCTTAAAATGGCCTTGAAAGGTTTAAGAATTCATAAATTTGTTTTCAAAATATATTTTGCCGAAATGACCGAAACACGTCGAAACGATCGAAATATACTGAAACACGCTAAAACGATTGAAAAATCTTTCAAAGTAAAATGCAGGGCTCATCATTTCGGATAAGCCACTGAAATGAAATTTTCGATCGAAACGGTTAAAATGGTACGAAATTAATAACCTTGGTTCAAACTCTCGTATCCCCACATCATTGTTGAAGGCCATTGGTAGCTTCATTGGAAAGATCACTGACGAGTTCACTGGAGTCAGCGTGATGGGTGCATTTGCCTACTGATTGGGGCTGTCATAAATGTTTGGTTTGATGAGGGTTTGCCCCCCATGTTGATGACTATCGAGGTGCTAAACAACTCGATCCGCCTGGTCCTGGAGGTGATGCAGCATCTTAAGGAGAAGATGGTGAGGACCATCGCCATGGATGGAATCAAAGGGTTTGTCTGTGGTCTGAGAATTTTGAATACCGTCTCTATTGTCACCATGCTTTCCTATTGTTTCATTTTATTTTTAAAAAAAAAGGCAACAATAATAACCAAACATATATATCTATTGTTAGGAATATGAAAAAAAATAAAATAAAATTTATATTTCTAATTTTTAAAAAATATCATGGCAATGCCAAATATTGTCTTACTTAAGTTTGACTCAAATTCAGAATATAACTGATGTAACTCAGGCCTAGATCAACCTTTTAAAAATCTTGAATTAAATCCCTATTGATCTTCGCTTCTCCAAAACACCTTTCTCAATCTAGTTGATGAGTCCTCTTTTCTTTTCATTTCCTTGCATTTAAACATTTAGTATTTTTTAAAGAATCAATATTTGTTTATAAGTTTATCATTCATCTATTCTTTAAAATTATGGTCTGATTCTTGTATAGTACAAAAAAAATCACTATATTAAAATTTTTATATTCAAAAATATTTATTGAATTAGACAATCTTTTAATTATATTTGAAATGTTTTATTAATTTTATTTTTAATTATCAATTATTATATATTTGATTATAGAAAGATTGTTGGATTTTTAATCTTCAATTATAGACCTGATTTTTCTTTTGTTCTTTCTAATTTCAATGTGAACTTAAATATTTTTATTAGATCTAAGTCATGCAATTAATTCCAACCTGACTTGCATAGCAAATGAAATTTTCTTTCTTTTAGTTGACCCTACTTCGTCTAATTTGGTCGGTCAATTGGTTAGATATTTTACCGGATGAAATTTGATTGGTCTCGATCAAGCACATCCAATCCAATATGATCCAACATAATTGAGGCCATGATAATGACTGCATTTGTTTAGTACTAGTGATTAGTGGAATGGTGGCAAGGCTGGCAAAAATTCTTTCAATGTTTCTAAGTTTATTATTCATCTATTCTTTAAAATTATGCTCTGGCTCTTGTACGGTACCAAAAAAATCACTATATTAAAAGTTTATTATCCAAAAATATTTATTGAAGTAGGAAATCCTTTAATTATTTGAAAATTTTTAGTAATTTTGTTTTTAATTATCAATTATTATATTTTGATTGATTATAGAAATATTGTTGGATTTCTAATATTCAATTATTGACCTTTTTTTTTGTTCTTTGTAATTCCATTATGGACCTAAATATTTTTTATTAAATCTAAGTCATGCAATTGAGTCCAACCTGACTTGCACGGCAAATAAGATTTTATTTTTTTAATTGACCCCACTCTGCCTTATTTAATCAATCAATAGGTTAGGTATTGATCCAAAATATTGTTATGGGATGAAACTTGATTAGATCAAGCACGTCCAATCTGATCCAACATAATTGAGGCCATTATAATGACTACATTTGTTTAGTATTAGTGATTGATGGAATGTGACAGTGTTAACAAAATATTTCTTTCAATGTTTCTAAGTTTATTATTCATTTGTTCTTTAAAATTACAGCCGAGCTCTTGTATAGTAAAAAAAACTCACTATATTAAAAGTTTTATTATCCAAAAAAATTTATTGAAGTAGCAATCCTTTAATCATATCTGAAAGGTTTTAGTATGTTTATTTTTAATTATAAATTATATATTGGTTATAGAAAGATTGTTGGATTTTTAATTTTTTATTATCGATTTTATTTTTTCTATTCTTTCTAATTACAATGCAGATCTAAATATTTTTTTTAATTAAATTTAAGTCATGCAATTGATTCCAACCTAGCTAACATAGCAAATGAGATATTTTGTCTTTTAGTTGACTCCATCTTATTTGATCAATCAATAAGTTAGTATTGATCCAAGATGATGTTATGGGATAAAATTTGATTAGGTCTCGATCAAGCACGTTCAACCTAATCCAACATAATTGAGGCCAGGGGACTACATTTGTTTAGTATTAACGATTGATGGACGATGAAAAATTATTCTTACAACGAAAAGGAAGAATGCAACAGCCGACGACTTGGTCGAGCGCAAAGTATGTCGCCATGTCAATGCTCAAAGGCACCCATGGATGGCCAACGACCCTGTCGCTGCCGTGGCTTTCAATTCACTGAATTTTTAACCAGTAAACTATCATGGTTGGCAGATATTTTTTAAAAAAATTTCCTTTCGGTAACCTCTGGCATGCATTTAATTTATGGGAGCGAAGAAGAGCTATTGGGATTGATCTCCGGACCCGTTTAAATAGAGCGTACCATTCTGCCTCATGGTAGGCATGATGCTGCTTTCTTTCAACTAACGGTGGTGATGACACGCTGATAGAAAAAAAAAAAAAAAATTCTTTCGATATTTCTAAGTTTATCATTCATCTTTTCTTTAAATTATGGCCTGACTCTTGTACAGCACAAAAAGAAATCACTATATTAAAAGTTTTATTATTTAAAAATATTTATTGAAGTAGGGCAATCCTTTAAAGTTTTAGTAATTTTGTTTTTAATTATTAATTATTATATTTGGTTATATGAAGATTGTTGGATTTTTAATCTTTAATTATAGATCTGTTTTTTTTGTTCTTTCCAATTCTGATGTGGATCTAGATATTTTTTATTAGATCTAAGTCGTGCAATTGATTCTAACTTAGCTTGAACAGTAGATGAGATTTTTTGTTTTTAATTGATTATGCCCTATCTTATTTGATCGGTCAAGTATTGATCCAAGATGATGCTACAGGATGAAATTTGATCAGGTCTCGATCAAGCACATTCAATTCGGTCCAACATGATTGAGGTTATGACACTGACAACATTTGCTTAGTATGAATGATTTGTAGAATGATGGAAAATTCTTTTCATTTGAAAAGGAAAGAATGCTCAGCCGATGACTTGATCAAGAGCAATGAATAAAGTGATCCGCTTGCAAGTAATATTTTAAGACTCCCAAATCCATATATATCGCCATGTCAAATTTTCAAAGGCACCCATTCCATGGATGACCACCTTGTCGCTCTCACGGCTTTCAATTCGCTGAATTTTTAACCAGCCGGCAACTTTGACTCGCCAAAATTTTTTTTTTTTGGGCAATCTTTGGCATGCATTTGTGCGGGCGAAGAAAAAGAGCTATTGAGATTAATGCGCCATGCCCATTTAAATAGAGCATAACATTCTGCCTGATAGTAGACGTCATGCTATTTTCTTTCAACTGGCGGTGGTGATGACACGTTGATAGAAAAAAAGGATAATTACTGTTTGCCACCGGCATTTACCAGGTTGATACTCAAGAACATTTTAAATTAAAAAAATACCGTAGGGTTTCTCGACGTTATTGATTATAGACAGGCTTTGAAGGGTCTATGATGTCTCACAGCTTCCCTTTCTTTCCGAGTATCAAGAGATCCTATATATATTGTGACACTACATCCTAGCTAGCAATATTATGGACAACGTACATTATAAACCTGCACCTCGAGGAGAAAAGTCGTTGTCGTCCTTCTCCAAGTGGGCAACTGGCTGGCAAATAGTGTGGATTCTTTTTTATTTCTTGCTTTTTCTACAGCATTTCCACTTGTCATCTCATCTCTACTTTTGGGACATGGTCTTTGAAGCTCTTATTATATATTATTAGCTAGGAGGGATCATCTTACCTCACGGCTTCCCTTTCTTGTTGCGGTTTGAGAGATCCATCCTCCTCCTTTGATAGCCTCGACGAAATGGCAATGATCCTAGATGCCTTTGTGGGAAGATATGTTAACAAACTTTCAGAATTTCTAGAGGGAGAGAGGAAGCTTCCGAATTTCAGAAATGGCAATGGCTTGGTCACTTCCGAATTTCTAGGTACATGAAAGGAAGCTTTATTATCGTAATTTAAGAATACTTAAAAGACTCATTAAATTTTCAAAAATGATAGACCATCTAGATCAAGAGCAACGAATAAAATGATCCGCTTAAAATTTATCACCGCAAGTAATATTTTAAGATTCCCAAACCAATGTACGTATATCGCCATGTTAGTATTCAAAGGCACCATGGACGACCACCTTGTCGATTTCGTGGTTTTCAATTCACTGGATTTTTAACCAGCCGACAATTATGACTGGCCAATTTCTTTTTTATTTTTCTTTGATAATCTTTGGCATGCATTTGTGCAGGTGAAGAAAAATAGCTATTGGGATTAATATGCGAGCCCATTTAAATAAAATATAACGTTCTGCCTGATAGCAGACGTTATGCTACTTTTTTTTCAATCGGTGGCGCTGATGACATGTTGATAGAAAGGAACGGTTATTGATTGCGATCGGCACCTACCAGCGTTGATACTCAAGGTCATTTTAAATTAAAAAAAAAAATACCATAGTGTTCCTCGACATGTATACAGGCTTTGAAGGGCCTATCTATGATGTCTCATAGCTTCCCCTTTCTTTCTGAGCATCAAGAGATCTTATATTGTGATACAACATTATAATCCAGCTCTAATGCTCACAGTTGAGAAGCCGTATATAGTTATGATCAGGGATCATCTTACCTCACAGCTTCCCTTTCTTTTTGCGGTTTGAGAGATCGATCCATCCTCCTCCTTTGATAGCCTCGACGAAATGGCAATGATCCTAAATGCCTTTGTGGGAAGATATGTTAACAAACTTTCAGAATTTCTAGAGGGAGAGATGTCCATGATGCTGGGCGTGGAGGATGAGCTCAGAAGGCTTCAGAGGAGAATGGAGAGAATAAGTGGCTTTCTTGAATCTGCAGAGCGGAAGGACTTTCAAAGGGAGACATCCGTATTTGGGTGAGGGAGTTCAAGATGTCATGTATGATGCTGATGATATCATTGATCTTTGTGAGATCGAGGGCAGAAAATTATTGGAAGGTCATCCGTCCATGGTACGTCATCCTTCATCTTTATTTTCCTGCTTCAGCTGCATCAAGTTCCGACATGAAATTGGTAGCAAAATTAGAAAACTCAATAACAGGCTAAAACAGATTGCAGAAGATGAATCAATATTACCTAAACTGGAATACTCTATGCAAGATGTTCATGAGAGTAGAATAAATCATCGTCAGACTTTTCCTAATGAGGTTAAGTCTGATATCGTAGGGACACAAATTGAAGAGGCTACTCAGAATATTGTGGAGTCGTTAATTAAAGAAGATAATAAAAGATATCGTGTTTTGGTGATTGACGGAATGGGTGGAATTGGTAAGACCACTCTTGCTTCTAACATATACAATGATCAAAGGATCAAAGAGAACTTTCCTATTCGTGCATGGGTATGTGTTTCTAAGGACTTTTCAGAGATAAGCTTCTCAAAGAGATGATTAGGAACATTGGTGGAAATTATGGGGAGGCTGAAACTAAGGCGGAGCTCATACCCAAACTTTCCTCTATTCTTGTGAAAAGATTCTTTATTATATTAGATGATATGTGGAGTTCGGATGTATGGGAGGATTTGCTTAGATATCCTTTGGAAAGTGCAACAGCTAGTGGTAGGATTATCATCACCACTCGGAACAGAAACGTGGCAATAAATATAAGAGCAGGTATCCACCATGTTAGTAGAATGGATAATAACACTGGGTGGACTTTACTTTGCAAGAAAGTCTTTGGAGATGATGATGCGGGAGGAGGAGGAGATCAATAATTTGAGCAAAATCGGGATTGAAATAGTGAAAAAATGTGATGGTCTTCCTCTTGCAATCAAAACTATCGCAGGAGTTTTAAGATCTAAAGAGAGAAGTAGCTTAGAATGGAACAAGGTTCTAAAAAGCGATGCATGGTCAATGAACCAACTTCAAGAAGAACTCTCAGGTGCTCTATTTTTAAGTTATCAAGATTTACCTTCGGATCTAAAACAGTGTTTTCTTTATTGCTCATTATATCCTGAGGACTCTGTAATGCATCAGATGGATCTTATACGTTACTGGGTGGCTGAAGGTTTTGTAAAAGGAGCACAAGGAGATACACTTATGGAAGATTTAGCAGAGGAATACTATACAGAGTTAATTAGAAGGAATCTTTTACAAGTGGCATATGAGAATGAGGGCAGTTTGTGCAGAATGCATGATGTGCTACGTTCCCTTGCTATCTTTTTGATAGGGGATGAGAGTACTTTCTGTAGCAATGATCAATCACCTAACATAAATCCCTTGGTTAAACTTCGTCGCTTGTCGATGGTAAACATGAAGGAGAGACTCCCAAATGTGATAAAACAGCAAACCTGTTTGAGAACTCTAATGCTTGAAAGGAGTCCTGGATAACGATGATTGAGAATGAACTTAATGAGAATCTGCGTTTTCTACGAAGCATAACCATAAATGACACAGGACTTGAGAGTGTTCCAGGCTGTCTAGGAAATCTATTACACCTCAGGTATCTAGATCTTGATCGGACAAAATTAGAGAGCTGCCAGAATCCATTGGGTGCCTTGTAAATCTGCAGATATTAAACCTGTCAGGTTGTCAATTATTGCATAAACTTCCTAAGACCATTACAAAACTATGCAATCTAAGATGCCTTCGGTTAGAAGACACTCCACTGACTCATGTACCCAAAGGAATAGGCAAACTGAAACATCTTAACCATCTCCAAGGATTTGTGGTTGGCCATAATGACACAGGTGCACCAGACGAGGAGGGGTGCGATCTGGATGAGCTACGATCTTTGCCCCAACTGAGATTCTTGTGGATAGAAAGGTTGGAGATGGCACAAGCAGAAGGAGCTTCGACTCTTGCAAATTGTCACTTTTTGAGGACATTGATTTTATGGTGTAAAATAGAAGTTATCCGGTATATTCAAGATGAAGAAATCCAGAGAATTAACGAGACATGTGAAGGGCTCTCTCCGCCCTCCACCCTACAGACGCTTCGGATCTTTTACTTTTATGGTACTGGATTTCCTGGATGGATGATGTCACCTTCATTGGATGCCTCTTTTCCTAACCTGACAGAAATAGTGCTCTATCATTGTACATCATGCCCACAACTTCCACCACTGGGCTTATTGCGCCAGCTGAAATTCCTTAGCATTCAAGGTGCAAATGCAATCACAACCATCGGACCTGAATTTCTTGGCCCCGTGCATCATCGGCACCGACAGCATTTCCCAAGCTTCAAGTGCTAACGTTTGCATACATGGAAACTGGGAAGAGTGGTCCTTTGCGGAGGGGGTTAGCGAAGAAAGAAGAGAAGCCCCTAAGTTGCTGTCCTGTCTCAGATCCTTGAGTCTTGTCTTTTGTCCCAAGCTGAGAGCTCTTCCAGAAAACCTGCGGCACGCCACCAGTTTACAACAATTGAACATAGCATATGCCGACAAGCTCACAGAAATCAACGACCTCCCCTCTCTAACAGAAGAGCTCTCAATTACGAAAACTCCAATGTTGGAAAGGGTATCCAACCTTCCCTCATTGAAATATTTGCATATAAGAGATTGCCCGAGGTTGCAGCATGTGGAGAATCTCGATAAGTTGCAATGCTTGACACTAGAAATCTTAGAGGAGTCTACCACTATTGATGATGGACGGACACCACGCCTCCCGGAGTGGTTATTGGGGCTACTCGGGCAGCATCAAAATGCTCAAGCTTCTCTCCAGAATTTAAGAAAATTTCACTTGAAATGCAGCTTACCGCTCCTTAAGACCTTTCTCAAGGATGGCCCCAATTGGCCCATTATTGAGTGGATCCCTGAGGTCATGATCAAAAATTATATAGCGATCAAGCGCAGAAATTTTTGGTCTACCTCTCCCTCATATATTCGGTATACGAAGGCCCCTCCTACCTTTGAAACCCACATTGAGGAATGAGAAGAATCAGACTAAAAGAGTGGATCTGCCATCACTTCTACTTTAGCGAGGTAATTTCTCCTTCATTGCATATTTGTTTCCATTTTTAATCTCTCCAGCACCTTTAAATTGGTTGGTATGTTGCTTATTATATGATAATCTCCTCTTTCCCCAGATACCACTGCCCGGGACCAACATGCTCAGCATTTGGCCTTTCTTCTCCTTAAATGGTGCTTTTGTTTGGTTTGAATTTGTATTGAGTTTATTCTCTCTCATGTAATTTCTGTTTCCAGGAGTTTTGATATATTTTTAATTTTGTTTCCCTTCCCTTTTTTTTAATGATATTATCATTTGCTTGTGTGTAGCTCTCAGAAGAATTTATATTCAATAAATTGTCATATCTCTAACTCTCTCCATCGCTGATACTTGTTTCCCCTCAATCTTCAAGACCAACTTGATTTTTTCTTTTGTTTTTTGGAGAAAATAGAGAAGCCAAAAACTAGATCAACTTGAATTAATGTAAGAACTTGAATTACTGTAAGGTTGATATGGGTATTCTAACAAGGAGAGCTATTTTAATTCATGGCCTACTGGAATTCTAGATCAACTTGAATTCCAATTTAATTCCATGGCATATAGGAATCAAAATATCATACAAAATGGCATCACTTCTCCATGGATTCCTGACACTTACACATGAGGTGTCATAATATTGATTTTACGAATCTGATCTTTCGGTAGGCTATCAGCTTTTATCACACCTCATATGTTAGCTTCAGAAAATTATAGAGAAGTGATGCCATGATGCCGTAGATGGTATACAAAAATATTTTAGAAGCAAACGCTTAAGGATAAGTACATAAACTTTTGCGTACATGCTTGTCCCTGATCGTGTGGAACTAGATAAACAATCAAAATCTTGAAGAAGATTTGCAAATGAGCTGACATTGTGCATAGTTATGATGACCTTAATTATTTAGAATTCATGTAGAAAATTCTTGCTCAAAAGAGGACTCCTATTCTACTTGGCCTTTTAGAATTCTCGTATTAAAATGATCTAAACATTGTACCTTTGATATCCTTAGACAAAAAATTTATAATGAAAAGCATATTGGTCTATCATGAGATATTTATTCATGAAATAAAAAAAAGCCTTGTAGTGGCTTCTCTTGAGGGCAATGGTGCTGTGCATCGAAACTTTATTAAAAGTAGAAAAGGAGTCAAAGCGAGAGTAAGAGGAGGGTAACAAAGAAGGCGAACAATTTCGGGTTCTCCCACTCAAGAAAAATCATCCATGCAATTTTCATGTATTCGTGATTCAAAGACAGTCAAAGGGAGTTTTTGAGTAAACTAATATCTCTAGCCTGAGACATTTTCGGATGCCCTGACCTCTCTCCAGCGACTAGCCGATGAGCAGCTAAGGTGTCTAACCTCTGTACTTCATCCCTAGAGCCCTTGATTTGGGAGTTATGAGATCAAGATGTAGGAGTCCTGGTTCCTATGCAAAAATGGTCACGGCCGTCTTTAGAGGTTGGAACATAGAACGAAAGGTGTGGGGACGACCGTAAGGTTCCAGTGGCGCCTTTCTTTGACCAGGGTGAATAATCTAGCATTGGGGCACAAGCCTACTAGCCTTGAGTGATCCCATTCCCCTATGGTTATCGGTTCTCAGAGGCTTTGGACTAGCCTCTTCAACGAGTCTTCAATCTACCTTTCCAATGAATTGAATGCTTCATCAATAATAATAATAATAATAACAACAACAATAATAATATAAAAAAATTAGTGCAATCTTATATGATCTTAAAAACTTGAGTGCAAATTAATTAACAGTAAGTGAACTTTAGTTATAACTCTTTAAACAATTCTTTTCCATCCAAGTGGGACGATGGATGGAGACATTATAATTTCCTCCAAGATTAACCACTTGAATTGTGGGTCAAGATTCCTATGTTGATGACATGTTAATTGTGGGTCAAGATTCCTCCAAGATTAACCACTTGAAGATGGAGTTGGGTAAGTCTTTTGCCATTAAAGATTTGGGACCTGCAAAAAAAATTCTTGGAATGAAAATTATTCATGATCGCAAACAGAGGCTGATTTGGTTATCTCAAGAAAATTATGTCAAGAAGGTACTTGAAAGGTTCATCATAGACAGTACAAAGCCCGTTGGATGTCCACTTGCTGCACACTTCAAGCTTAGCTCAAAGCAATGTTCTTCTAATAAAGAAGATGCGAGAGAGAGATGATGAAAATTTCTTATTCTTCAACTGTTGGTTCATTGATGTACATTCTGGTTTGTACTAGGTCAGACATAGCACATGCCGTTGGAGTTGTCAATCGATTTCTTTCTAATCCAATAAAGAAACATTGGGCAGTGATTAAGTGGATTCTAAGATATCTTAGAGGGACTTCCAGTGTAT
The DNA here is from genome assembly GCA_900491605.1 of Calamus simplicifolius. NCBI lineage: Eukaryota > Viridiplantae > Streptophyta > Magnoliopsida > Arecales > Arecaceae > Calamus > Calamus simplicifolius. The sequence continues at coordinate 67,367 of UESW01003405.1, forward strand.
GTTTATGCCATGGAAAGGGCAAACCAATACTTGATGGGTTCACGGATGCTGACATGGCGGGTGACATTGATTCTAGGAAGTCCACTTTAGGTTATTTGATGACTTTTGCAGGGGGAGCTATTTCATGGCAATCTAAATTACTAAAATGAAGTTATTTCGTGGCAATCTAAATTACTAAAATGTGTTGCTTTATCAACTACAGAGGCTGAACTCATTACCATTACGGAAGCATGCAAGGAGATACTTTGGTTAAAACAATTCTTACAAGAATTAGGTTTGAAGCAAGGGAAGTATGTTCTCTTTTGTAATAGTCAAAGTACCATTCGCTTGAGCAAGAATGCTACTTTTCATTCAAGGTCAAAACATACTGATATTAGATACCATTGGATTCATGATGTGTTGAATTCAAAGGCATTGCAACTTGAGAAGATTCACACTGATGATAATAGTTCAGACATGATGACTAAAGTCTTATCTAAAGACAAGCATGAGAAGTGTAGAGCTTTGGCAGGAATAATTGATTTCTCATCATAAGTCGGAAGGGGGAGAATTGTTGGGCAACCCTCCTTATGCATTTAATTATGCTTGGAAGTTGTGAAATGTGTTGTCTTCAAATTTGTTGGAAAAACACTTGGTTATTTAGTGTTTGCTTGGGTAATCAAAGTTTCTTTGACTACTTGTTTCAAGGCAAACTTGTGGAAAGTTGGTGCATTGGAAGTTGGTTGGTGCTTCATTGGAAGCTAATTTTTTAGGATTTCAAAAGGCTGAATTGAAATAGTGTGCTGAAATTTATAGTTGCTTGAAGAGCTGATGACAACTACTCTCTTTTGACTAGCAACCTTTTAATTTCTATTATTTTGGAGCTTTTGTGCAGCTTCTTCACTTGTCAAAAGCTTCATTTTTGCCTACGAATCCCTTGTCAATTTGTGAGATACATGTGTCTTTTGTAAACACCTACAAAATTAGTTAAATTGGACATCGGTCCCATGGACGTATGTTAATTGAGGGAACCATGTAAAAATCTTTTGTGTTCTTGATTTTGCTTATTGTTCTCTTCATTAATCTAGGCTTATGGGGAACCATTTTTTCCAACACCACTTATATATTCAGTATACCAAGGCCCCTCCCACCTTTGAAACCAACATTGGGGAATGAGAAGAATTAGACTAAAAGCATGGATCTGCCATCACTTCTTCTTTGGCGAGGTAATTTCTCCTTCCATTGCATATTTGTTTCCATCTTTAATCTCTCTGGAACCTTTAAATTGGTTGGTATGTTGCTTATTATATGATAATCTTCTCTTTTCCCTAGGTACCACTGCTTGCTTTCTTTTTTTTCAGGAATAGAGCACTAACGTGCTTAGCATTTTGCCTTTTTCCCCTAGGCTTTGTTTGGATCTTTGGACGGAAAGGAAGGAAAGAGTAAAAAAAGGAAAGGGATGGAAGGGTAAGGAAGAGGAAGGAAGGATTGTTCTTTTTATCTTATTTGGAAAAGATGGAAGAGAAAAGAAAGTTAATATCAATTATCTTGTTTAGATAGAAGGAAGAAAAAAGAAGAGAAAGAGAGACATGACAATTGTATCCCTTCAAAATTAAATGAACCATAGGAATGAAAGAATGAAGAGTAAGAAATGAAGGGATATTTTGATATTTAAAAAATAACTTAAACGTTTTCTCCTACCTCATGTTACCCCTTGATTTGGGAGTTAATAAATTTACCCTCATTGAGGAAGAAAGAAGAGGAACAAGTTACTCTCATTCTCTTTCCCTCTTTCTTTCACCTTCCTCCCAAACAAAATTTATGATTTTTTTATTCATTTCTTTTTCATCCCCTCCATTCCCTTCAATCCAAACAGGTCCCTAAATGGTTCTTTTGTTTGATTTGAAATTTTGCATTGAATTAATTTATTGTCCCTCATATAATTGTTGTTTCCAGGTGTTTTGATATATTTGATATATTTTGACATCACATCTATCTATTATATCAGCCCACCCAAAACAATGCAAATGCAAAATATGTGGATTATTATGCCAAGGACGGAAAGAGCATGTTTAGAAATGCTCGCAATAACAGCTCAACATGCTAGCATTGCCTGATAACCAATGATAATGCTCATGGCAATATGCTTAAATTTTATTGAAATGGAACCCTGTAGAACCTTCTTCAATTTTTTTTCCTGAAACTCTTTCCTGCAAGTCTTGAGGGTATGCTAAGCACCGTAGAACTACATTTTCTTCTTGTTAGTTAAAATAGCCCCATTTCTTTATACCTGTAATAATGAAGTTTGTGGACATGCCATTTTTTATCCACTTCGATTAGTAGAAATCCAAATATCTTATCACTGATTCTTTTGTAAATGACCTAAATTTAACCCATGAAATGACACTAATGTGCAAAATAACATTTCCACATATGAATTGAAATGTGTATACCACAAACTGAACCTGAAATACAATGATTTATTCACACTCAAGCATTGAAGAATCAATATCAATAAATGGACTTTCTCTAATAATGCAAATCTCGTAGCATGTCATATAAAATTATTTTGAATTCACATAATATTTCTTACCAACAATATCGATCGGAAGGCCAGCGATGACAAAAAGATCGATCGAAATGAAGGGTCGGGACGAAACCGGCCGAGATGGGGGGCTGGGGCCGAGGGCCAAAGGCCGGCTAGGGGGCCAAGGAAGTGGGAGGGGCCAAGGGGCCAAGGTACCAAGGAGTCGGAGGCTAGGGGAGGGGAGCCGGGGATGCGGGGGGTGGGGCACCGAGGCAGCTGGGGGCCAACGGGGGCCAAGGTGACACTCATGACGATGGGAGATAGGGGCCAGCCGGAGGCCAAGGGCGGGGGCTGAGGCTAGGGGGCAAGGGCGGGGGCCAGGGGCCAAGGGCCAAGGCCTGGAAGGGGAGCCGGGGGGGAGCCGAGGGAGAAGAGGGATCCGGGGTGAGGAGTGGGGCCAGGGTGGCTAGGGACTAGGAGGGAAGCCGGGGTCTGACGGGGTGTCGGGCGGGCTAAGGGTTGACGGGGGACGGAGGGGGGGGGGGAGCAGCAGGGGGGACCGGGTGGGGGAGAAGGGGGGACCGGGTGGCGGAGAAGAGGGCTGTGCGCCCTAGATTGAGCACGCGGCCCTAGGCGAACTAGAGCATGATCGCTAATAGCCACTACGGATCGCTAATCAGCACGCGCATTGCTAATCAGTGACGCAGGGTAGTGCGTCACTAATTAGAGATGCCCATTCGCATCGCTGGGACAATCACGAGCATTGCTAATTAGCAATGACTTATTCGCGTCATTAACTACCAACGTGGATTTCTCGTGTTGCTAATTAACGACTACTTAGTGACGATATTTGCATCGCTAATTCATTTTTATCGCTAATTTTTTTTGCGTCACTGTTACATCACTATTTAGCGACGATATTTTTTGGCATCGCTAATTGGCATCGCTAAAATCAAATATTTTGTCGTGTGACAAAGATGTGCAACATAAGTCAAGTACCAATGATCTTGTAGACTTGAAAGCTATTCCTCCATCTCTAGTGCATGGTGAAAGTATAGAAGATTTGCAGCAACCTCATGATGAAGTCCATGACAACGAGGTTGGTAATGAGGATATAAATAATGTTAATGCGGGAGAGCCGTCAAGTCAAGAAACTCCAACTCTGTCCACTTTGAGAAGGTCAACTAGAGAACGAAAATCTTTCAAAAAGGATTCCACTAATGAATATGTCATGGTTAGTGATCAAGGACGTGAGCCCGAAAGCTATCAACACTACAAGAAAAATTCATTTTAGCAATGCCAAAATGCGTTACTAATGCGTCGCTAAATCGATTTAGCGACGCATTTTGGTCGTCGTTGTAAATTTCATCGCAAACTGCTATACGTTATAGTTTCGTCACTAAATAGCAACGCCTAGCGACGCAATGAAATGCGTCACTATTTTGCGATGAAAAATACATCGTCGCAATTTAGCGATGCATTAGCACTCGAAATTGCATCACAATTTAGCGACGCAATGCGTCGCAAGGTTGCGACACAAATTGCATCGCAATATTGCGATGCATCTTAATGCATCGCATCTCAAGGCATCACAATATTGCGACGCATTTCAATGAGTCGCAATATTGCAACGCATCTCAAGGCATCGCAATATTGCGACTCATTGAGATGCGTCGCAATTTAGCGATGCAATATGCATCGCAAATGCATCGTAAATTTATAAATTTATTTTTTAAAAAAATTGCAACGAGAAATTTTTTTTAAAAAATAAAATATTATTCAATTTAGCGACGCAATATGCATCGCAAATTTATGAATTCATTTTTTAAAAAAATTGCAACAATTTTTTTTTAAAAAAATAAAATATTATTTAAAACTCTTAATGCAATTTCATTGCATTCAATTGAAACATTATCGCTAAATATCCAAAAATATTGATCAAAATATTCATCACAAAATTTTTGATAATGCATAACATTTCATTTTATTAATAATGAAAAATTTGGATACACAAAATAGAAAAAAAAATACATCAAGAATCCGCACTATCACGATCACGGGAAGGCTGCGGAGGCTGGAATGAACCCTGCAACATTTGGCGAACCAAATCTTGCATCTGACGCATCTGCTCTCTCATGTCTGCAAGCTCCTGCCAAACCTCCTCCGTAATAGATCATCGAATATCGTCTAAACGATCAGGAGGAATATCGCCAGAATAGTGCGAAGTGGAGCCAAAAAAATATCTAGAAGCTTTAGCGCCTAGACGTAGACCCTACGGTCTCGCGACTGGGCACCAACAGCTTCCAAAAACACATCGACTCTCCTCTGCTGAGAATTCAATGGGCGGCCCCCATCAGGGAGTCGACCTGCGATGCCTGGGACTGAAGCTCCTCGACTCATGCCTTTGAATTATAGAATCAACGATAAATGAATCAGTATACGAACCTGAATAAAGGTTAAGAAATTAAACAGTTATAACATAAGTCAAATTTCTTACCGCAACCTCCTGTGATCGTGCATCGACCCAGGTACTCCTTCCTGGTATGTGTCGCCCTGAATAAATTGAACTCACCAGGATCTCTGCCCTCTCGCTCAGACTACAAAAGCAAAGAAATGATATAAATGTAAGTATTTGCAAATGACTAAATTAGTAATTAAATTATTGATGTTTTCTTACCATACGGCGTCTGTGCTCCTGAATGGAAATGGACCCCGCAGTGTGGCAGGAGAGACTCGTGCCACGACCGGCCTTCTTGGATCAACGGTTCGTGGTGGCTGATGCGGACCTTCTTTGCCAGGCCTTAGACTGCCACACCTGCTATCAGTCATGCCAAATACCCTCCGGCACATGCACAGGACGATCACCCAATCTCCTCCAACGATGAAGCATGTTGGAGTATCGGCGTGCCGCAAGAACATTCCATGCTACCCTAACGGCATCATGGATGGTTGAGTCTCACGTAAACTTTTTCTGCGTTTAAATAAATAGTTAGTTTAAGAATATATCAAGATTAAGTTATTTTAAATCAATAACAAATTGTATTTAATAAATTTACCTAAAACTCTAAAAAATAAAACTCCCTCATGGCCGCAGATACATGATGTCAATCATAGCCAGAGGGATCAGCATGGATCTAGAATATGGAGCTGATCCAGCTCGATATAGAATGCTGCTCAATAAAGTGCTGCAAAAAAATCTATATTTATAAGTAAATGCTCGGTAACACATAAACATATATTTATAATTATTATATACTTACTGCCCATCAACATCTAGTCGAAGTACGGTGCGGCCGATGTGGGATGAACTCTCAGATGTCTGTGCCGATCGGCTATGAGACTCGAAGGCTGCAGATCTGAACTCTCCATCTCCAATGCTCATGAAGTGATCTGATGCGGCAGGGCCACGTCCTGCTCGCTCTGTCTATCGGCGAAGATCTATCTCGGCCCGACATACTGAAAATACTAAAGAACCATGCAATATAATTACGAATAATGATTGAATATGAAAAAATTTAGCACTTATAAAAATAAATTAAAATTGAATAAACCTCTATATTTAATCAGTGTCATTTGTTTCGTCAAATGTTGGTTCAACATCCGATGTCGTATCGGATTGTGATTCTGTGTCATTATCATCGGAAGGAAATCGAACATTTGCATCCTCAATTTCTTAGACATCACCATTTGGACCTCTAACTAATGTTTCAGGAGCCCTTGTATTATCCTCAATTGCATGCATTTCCATCTTATCCTCTTGAAATGCAGGGCACTCAGGTGATTGACTTGATGAACTCTCGTCTAATATGATTGCCGAACGTGGAAGGATTTTAGAAATAGCCCACCAATCTCGCTTGTCATTGCGCAAACTTGGATATCCGCAGTAAAACACTTGCTGAGCTTAGGATGCAAGGATGAATGGTTCATATTTCTGCAATCTTTGGCAATGGTTGACTTCAACTAATTGTAGTCGTTATGAACCCTTTTACCCACAGGAACTGTCGGATCAAACAAATCACAATGAAACAATACGGTTCGTTTTATAGGCCAACCGGGATATTCAACTTTAACCACCTCTACTAACTTTCCATAATAATCCATCATTTTTGCTCCAACACTTTCTCCTTTGACACACACACCCCAGTTCTGCGTGCCTCTTGAAGATACAGTAGAGGTTGTTACGGCCATTGCGCTAGACATTTAATGAAAATATTATCGATTGTGAACCATGGACCGTTTACCTACAAATTAATAAGCTATTCACAACCAATTCAAAAAATAGAAGCCATTATTGCAATTGATTGAGTGATACTACTCACATATTCAAAAAACCAGTAAGCGAACTCCGTTTCTAACTTCTGCCCAATGGCAATTTGACTGATGTTGGGAGTCATCTGTCGTTGTCTATCATAAAACATCCTAAAGGGATGATAACAATTAAAACTTCTGTTAGCAATTAAATAGTGAGGTATATTATAATTTAAAGTAGTGAAGTGTATACTTACTCAATGTATGGATCGACTTCTCTACAGTTCATTAGGATGTAATAATGCGCTGCATTATACTCCGCATCGCTCAAATCTCTTGACTTCTGCCTCCCAAATGAATGACCGATACCTTTAAAAACTGATATTCTACCATCATTAGGTTGTCCTTCGTCCACACATACATCGTCGTTACGACCAAGATTTTGGCTCCTCGTGTGGACGTGACTCTCAAAGTAATGAGAGGAAAAAGCTGAAACTTCTTCAACCATGTGTGCATTGCATAGAACCTTCAACCCTTACCTTATTACGCACATTATTTTTTAATTTCTTAAAGTACCTACATGTAAAGGTAAGAAATAGAATAAACCAACTTTCTCAAAGTGAAATAAAATTTTAAATATGAACATGTACAACCGATTATTAAGATATTTACCTCTCGAAAGGATACATCCAGCGATACTGCACGGGACCAGCTATAGTCGCTTCGTATGGCAAGTGAACCGGTAAATGCTTCATTGAGTCAAAAAAACTTGGAGGAAATATTCGCTCCAGCTTGCATAAAATAATTATTTCCTCCTCAAGCCTTGCCATGGATGCAGAAGTAATGACTGCGGCAGATAACTCCTTAAAGAACAAGCTGAGCTTCGTCAATGCCTTCCACACATGGTGCGGAAGCAACTTACGAAAAGCTATAGGCAATAACCGCTGCATGAAAACATGGCAGTCATGACTCTTCATGCCAAACAACTTGAGCTTATGCATATCCACACACCTACTGATATTTGAAGCATAACTATCTGAAATTTTAACCCTCTAACCCAGTTACATAAAACTTCTCGTGAATTTCTGTCAAGAGTGTAACAGGCTTTAGGATAGGTCCCGTCAGCATTCCTCCTCAAATCAGCTCTTCTGCAGTACTGATTAAGTTTTTCTCTTGACTTTGTAGTGTCTTTGGTTTTTCCAGGGATGTTTAGCACCGTATTAAATATGTTATCAAAGAAATTTTTCTCAATATGCATAACATCCAAGTTGTGCCGGATGAGATTTGTGCTCCAATATGACAGATCCCAAGAAATACTCCGTTTCTTTTAGTTGTGTTCTTTATATATTGCCATTGACTCTATCTGCATCAACTTCCCAAGCATACCTCAACCCCAAATGCTCTATAGTATCAAATATCTGTGCTAGACCTAACCGGTTCGGCAAATTTTATGACTGCTTTGTTCTTCCGGAAGGTGATCAAGTTCCGCCTATAAGGATGATTTGAAGACAAGAACTTTCTATGATTATCAAACCATGACTGCTTACCACTCTTCTGCAATGTGAATGCATCAAAATCATTCATGCAGTAAGGGCACGCCATACGCCCAGCTGTGCTCCAACCAAAACATTGTATATGCCGAGAAGTCATTGATTATCCACATCAAAGCAGCTCTCATGATAAAATTTTGTTTCATTGAAATGTCGTAGGCCATGACTCCAGTTTCCCACAACATTTTCAATTCGGCTACCAACGGTTGCAGGAACACATCAATCTTTTCCTTTGGATTTGATGGTCCTGGAACTAAAACTGTCAAAAACATTGCAGTATCTTTCATGCACTTCCATGAAGGAACGCTATATACAGTCAGTATAACAGGCCAACAAGAATACTGTCGGCCCGCTTGACCAAATGGTTGGAAGCCATCGGTACAAAGACCTAATCTCACATTCCTTATATCGTCGGCGAAATCAGGATGTCATTGAAATGCTTCCAAGCTTTTCAATCTGATGGATGCCGCATTTCATCTTCTTTAGATTCATGTTCGGCATGCCATCTCATATTAGCAGCTGTAACCTCATATCTGTATAATCTTTGCAGGCGTGGAGTAAGAGGAAAGTAATGCATCCTCTTGTAAGGTACACTCTTCCTCCTACTTGTACTAGCTTCCCCTTCATCGTTGGTGTACCTTGATTGCCCATAAATCTTACAACATCATAGGTCTGAGTCTTCACCCCAATATAACATACAATTGTTCAAGCAACAATCAATCTTATTAACTGGGAGCCCAAGGCCATGCAACAACTTCTTCGTTGAGTAAAAATTATCTGCTAAAACATTATCATTTGGCAAAACTTTCTTCATTAATCCAGCTACAGCATTGAACGCCTTTTCGATAATCTATGTTTTTCGACAATTGGAAATGACTCTCACAATCAGGATACAATTCTTGATTTGCAGCACGAAGCATATCATAAAATTGTTGTGCATCTGGATTTGGTTCTTCCATAAATGTATTCTGATTGAATTCATTACCCGATGCATTCATCACCATTTCTTCATATCTGTTTAAATTCGCACATGGTTCTCATCAATGGGAATTGAAACTTGTTGGCTTGTAACAGCTGCACCCATTTCCTCTATTTCACCATGATAGTACCAAATATCATACCCAGGAACAAACCTCTTTTTACACAAATGCACCTTTACAGTTTCAACATCCCTGTACGCTTTATTCTGACGCCTATAAGTTGCAGGGGCACCTAATCCTAGGCCCATCCATCCATTCAGGTTGGCTACATGCAAATCCAATAAATTCTTCCAATCCATTCAAAAAATCTGGATTAAGCAAGCCATCTTTTAATCTTGCATACATCCACGAGCGAGGTCCGCTCATTTTTGAACTTATACAATTTTCTGGTAAACCAATAAAGAAACCATAATATAAAACAATATTAGTATTAATAATTTTATAACTAAATTAGTTATGTTGCACATCCAAGGTAAATAATAATCATTTAAAAAATTTATAACAATAGATCAATTTTGTTTTTAAAGATTGCAACCAATTGATTAGGCCAGGCCCAGCTAAAGTCCCTGCTTTGCAAGGCCGCACCACGTGGAGTTCGTAAGACTTCACGAGTATGCAAGTGTCCTAAATTAATTTCACCTTCAGTTCATATCTAAAAGGTAAGGCCCTATCCCATTCAAGATTATATTCTGTGATATGGTATTCTGCTATTCATTATCATCGTTTATGTTGAAATTTCAGCAGCATTTCCCCACATGTTCTCCTAAATGTGTGGTATATATGCCACACTAGGAGAACATATGAGGAAATACAAACCATAATATCAATAGATGATAATTAAAAGCAGACTAACATATCGCAAAAAATAATCTCAAACTGTCCACTAGGATAATTTGAGAATTTGAAAGACTACGTCTTGCAAATTCTCAAACGGGTCTAAATGTTTCAATGCCACGAGATATAATATTCTTAAGAAAAACAATCGAACTTATGCTTGTGAAAAAGTTCTCTTGACTATTATACTTATTTTGATTGTGGTCTATAGTCACTAACTTATAAAACTGATATTATGTCAAAGATAATAACCTTAATTCAATAGTTATGCATAGTAATATCTAATAATACTATGGTTTCAATATTGGACAGGCTGGACCAAAATTTTTCATAACATATCAACCATGGCACATCTATTAAAGCCATATATAATCTAATTCCCAACATAACATATCCCAATATGAAGGAATTGTAACTTAAATCAAAGCCTAATTCACAACAATTTCATAATGACAATAAGATGGAATAACATATGTCAGATGTTCACCAATAAACTGCCATGCATAGTTTAATAGACTGAAAATTGAACCATGACTATATAAAAATCACAAATCAATCATGACTGAATTAATTTAAAACATAAGTACTAATTAATCGTAAAGCAATTTCTTTAATTAATTACTATCGATCAGAATCACTAATTAGCAAATACTACAATGATGTTATATTGCAATCATTATTTATTAGAATACCATATTTTTATTATTATATTAAATTATAATATTATGAACTAATATAAGTTAATATATATTATAATATATATTATTAATATGTGGCATAATATAATTATCATAAACATACTTTTTTATGATCACAGTAAATATTATAAGTTAAAGGGATAATAAATTTTATTTTTCATATTTTATAACAGAAAATCCTAATATTGAATTATATCAAAATTTCATGTTAATTTATAATGAGATTATTATACTTATTTTTATGGGTGACGATGGATATAATATTAAATTTAATATTGTAACATTAACTTATAACAACATTCTTACAATAAGACATACATGAAGAAAACTATTTGATTTTATTTTAAAATTCCATCAAACACAAATAGTTCAATAATGATATTATCAAATCATTATATTCTAATATTATAATTTCACATAATAATTTTTTATAAAATATTAATATAATACTATAGTGTATTCTATTTTTATTGTAATATATTATTATTATATATATGATATTACTATAGGGGTTTTCTAAATTTAAGTGATATAATAATATGATTGAATAAATTATTAAGATTAAAATATCAAAACAACTTACTAATAATATTTTTAATAATATTAATTAAATAATTTAATCAGTAAAATTAGTTATGCAATATATTTTGTAATATTATAAATAATATTTATATAAATTTTTTGTTTTAATTAAAAATAGCCGAACGGTCCCCCCCCTTTTTTTTCTTGGGAGGGGGTGGGTAAGAAAACCCCTTTTTTTTATGGTGGCTTGGCCACCGTGGCCGAGACGGGAGGGGGGGGGGGGGAACCACCCCCCGCTTTTTTTTTTAATGGTGGCTTGGCCACAGTGGCCAGGCCACGACCTTGGCCGGCAACGGGAGGGGGTGGGGAAAAAAGTCTCCCCCCCGTTTTTTTTACGGTGGCCTGGCCACCATGGCCAAGAAGATGGCCACGACCGGCCATGGCCATGTGGCTGTGACCGACAAGAGAGGGGGTGGGGGGGGGGGAACCGTCCCCCCCTGTAACCCCCATAAATTTAACATGGGGGAATGTAACTCTTAGTATTACTTCTGAGGACACCTGGCATCCGGGGGAAACCTT
>UESW01003406.1:0-22967 GCA_900491605.1 Calamus simplicifolius
TAGGGATCCGATTATACCTCGATAATATTTCTGATCAATCTTCTTACCTTCTTCATCTTTGTCCAGCTTGCATGAAGCACTCATTGGTGTTCCGAGGGGTTTAATTGATTTCATACCAAACTTCTTTAAAATTTCTCTTGTGTACTTTGTTTGGTTGATAAAGATTCCCTCTTTGCTTTCTTTGATTTGGAGTCCAAGGAAGAAGTTGAGTTCTCCCATCATGCTCATTTCAAATTCGCCCTGGCATCAACTTAGCAAACTCTTGACATAGAATATTGTTAGTAGCACCAAAATGATATCATCAACATATATTTGAACTACTAATAAATCCTTACCTTTTCTTTTCAAAAATAGTATTTTATCAACATTTCCTCTTATAAAATCATTTTCAATTAAAAATTTACTTAATCTATCATACCAAGCTCTAAGTGCTTGTTTCAAACCATATAATGCTTTGTGCAATTTAAAAACGTGATTTGAAAATTCGTGATCTTCAAAACCTGTTGGTTGTTCTACATATACTTCTTCATTTATAAATCCATTTAGAAATGCACTTTTTACATCCATTTGAAATAAGTTAAAATTCATATGACATGCAAATGCAAGTAATAGTCTAATGGCTTCTAATCTAGCTACTGGTGCAAAGGTTTCATCAAAATCAATACCTTCTTCTTGATTATAACCTTTTGCAACTAATCTAGCTTTATTTCTAATTACTATGCCATTTTCATCTAGTTTTTTCTAAAAACCCATTTTGATCCTATAACAGAATGATTTTTAGGTCTTTCAACTAAGGTCCATACATTATTTCTAGTGAATTAATTTAATTCTTCTTGCATTGCTAACATCCAATTATTATCTTTTTCAGCTTCTTCAATAGTTTTAGGTTCAATTTATGATACAAATGCAAGATGATTACTAGTATTTCTCATAGATGATCTAGTTCTTATTCCTTGAGATGGATCACCTATAATCAATTCCTTAGGGTGACTATAAGCATATCTCCAATCCCTAGGTAGATCTACATCATTATGATTAGTGTTAGTATCATCAACCTTAGGTGAATCATTATCTTTAGCTTCTTGTTCTTGATCTAAAGATACATCAATATTTAATTTTTCAAGATCTTTCTTAATTAAGTTTGTATCTTCTTCATCATCAAATTTTCGGAATGGGTTGCTAAAGATTCATCAAAAACTACATGAATGAATTCTTCAACAACTAAAGTTTTCTTGTTAAATACTCTATATGCTTTACTAGTTGTAGAGTATCCTAAGAATATTCCTTCATCAGATTTAGCATCAAATTTGCCTAAATTATTTTTACCATTATTGTGAACAAAACATTTACAACCAAATGCATGAAAATATTTAATGTTGGGTTTTCTATCATGCCATAATTCATAAGGTGTTTTCTTTAAAATAGGTCTTATTAAAGCTCTATTTAAGATGTAACATGCTGTGTTAATAGCTTCCGCCCAAAAGTATTTTGGGAGTTTACTTTCACATAGCATGGTACGGGCCATGTCTTCTAGAGTCCTATTTTTTCTTTCAACTACACCATTTTGTTGTGGGGTCCTAGGTGCTGAAAAGTTATGATTAATACCATTTTCATTGCAAAAACTTTCAAATAAGTGATTTTTAAATTTAGTTCCATGATCACTTCTTAGAGACACTATGGTAGTGTTTTTCTCATTAGTTACTTTCTTGAAGAATTTCATGAATATCGAGAAAGTCTCATCTTTGTGAGCTAAAAACATTACCCAAGTGAATCTAGAGAAATCATCTACTATCACAAGACCATATTTCTTTCCTCCTAGACTTGTGGTTCTAGTTGGTCCAAAAAGGTCCATGTGAAGTAGCTCTAATGGCCTAGAAGTTGAAACAATATTTTTAGATTTGAAAGAACTTCTCGTTTGTTTTCCAAACTGACATGCATCACATATTTTGTTATTTTCAAAATCTAATTTAGGTAAACCTTTTACTAAATCAATTCTAATTAGTTTTGAAATTAGGTGTGTGCTTGCGTGACCTAATCTTCGATGCCACAGCCAACCAATCTCATTCATATTAGCATTATTAGCAACTAAGCAATGATTATTAGTATAATTTGTCTAAATCAATCATGTATACATTGCCATTTCTATTTCCAATAAAAACAATGCTATTATCAATGGGATTAGCTATAGTGCATAAAGAAGATTCAAATGAAACTTTAAAACCTTTGTCACATAATTGACTTATACTAATTAAGTTATGCTTTAAACCATCAACATAAAGTACATTCTCAATATATGTGGAGGGAGTTATTTGAATGTTACCAAACCCCAAGATTTGGCCTTTGCCATTGTCGCCAAATGTAACAACTCCTCCTTTCTTTTCTTCAAGGGTGATGAATTCTTCTTTGTCACCCATCATATGTCTTGAGCAGCCACTATCAAGATACCACTTTCTCTTTGATCTCTTGGCCACAAAACATTCCTGCAATGATATCAAACTTTATGTTTAGGTACCCAAGCTTTCTTGGGTCCTTCATGGTTAGTACCAACAAATATTGTTCCTTTCGGAACCCATATTTTCTTTCCTTTAACATTTAAGTTTTTATTAGGTTTTAGAATTTTATATTCATAAGATTTATGTCCTTTTGATTACATTTAAAGCATGTAAAATTACTTTGGCCAGCACACACAAAAATATTTTTTAATGATTTTTGTTTTCTTAAAGTGTTATATCCTAATCCGGCTTTGTTAAAAACTGTTTTTTGACTATTTAACAACATGTCTAGTTTGGTTGAGCTTAATGTAAACTTATCAACTATGTTCTTATGTTTTTCAACCTCTTTCCTTAGTTTATCATTTTCATTAGAGATTGATTCTTTTTCTTTTATTAAAATTTCATTTTCAGATTTAAGTTTCTTAACTTCATTATTAAGATTTTCCTTTTCTTGAATGAAGGTTAAGTTTTCATTTTTCAAAATTTTGTATTTCTTTTTCAAAACTTTGAAATCCCCAACAAGTTCATTAAAAGCATCAAAGAGTTCATCAAAAGCAAACTCATCGCAAGGGTTATCGGAACTTACCTCATCATTGTCGTCCGCCATGAAACATACGTTTGCGACTTCCTTTGTTCTTCTTCTTCGGAAGAAGATTCCTCGCTGTCACTCCATGTCGCCACATAAGCCTTCTTTTTCTTTTTGTAGGCTTTCTTCAATTTTGGACATTGATTCCTAAAGTGCCCCGGTTTATTACACTCATAACAAGTCAAGGGGTCTTTCTCTTTTTCTTTGTCCTTGTCCTTATTTTTATCCTTTTCTCCTTCCCACTTAGTTCCAAATTTTTTCTTGTGGAAGGGTTTCTTTCTCCTCATAAATCTTTTAAATTTCTTTGCTAAGAGAGCAGTCTCTTCATCATTATCATCATCATCATCACTGCTGCTCTCTTCTTCTTTTGCAGCTTTGAGGGCAATTACTTTCTTTTTCTTTGTGTCCTCCTCTACATGTTGCCTCATAGTCAGCTCATGGGTCATAAGAGATCCTAGAAGCTCCTCTAAGGGTAAAGTGTTGAGGTCCTTAGCTTCTTGAATTGCTGTCATTTTTGCTTCCCATGTTCTTGGTAATGACCTAAGAATTTTTCGAACAAGTTCAGAGTTAGTATATGTCTTACCAGACTTTTCAAACCATTTACAATATCTGTGAATCTAGTGTACATGCATGCAATGGTTTCAGATTGTTCCATGCTAAATAATTCATATTTATGAACAAGAATATTAATTTTAGATTCCTTTACTTGATTGGTACCCTCATGGGTAACCTCTAGTCTATCCCAAATCTCCTTTGCGGAATTACATGTGGAGATTCTATTAAACTCATTAGCATCTAAGGAGCAATATAAGACATTCATGGCTTTAGCGTTTAGCTGTGCCATTTTCCTATCATTATCATTCCAGTCCCTTTCGGGCTTAGGAACAATAGTGCCATCTATAACATGTGTGGGTGTACTAGGTCCATTGATTATAACACCCCATAGCTCATAATCAGAAGCTTGAATGAATATCCTCATTCTAGCTTTCCAATAAGAATAATTTGAGCCATTAAACAGTGAAGGTCTATTCGTAGAATGACCTTCAGTGAATGATCCAACTTGTATTGTCATTTGGAACTTTAGCTCTTGATCGTGTGATCAAAATCTAATGAGCACTAGCTCTGATACCAATTGTTGGCCCATATGACAACCCAAGAGGGGGGGGGGTGAATTGGGTTCTTTAAAAATTAGCCTTTTAAAAATGTTTTGCTTAAGAAGAATGAAGGCAATAGCAATGCAAATACAAAGTGCAGTGAATAAAACAGAGTTAGAGGAAGAGTCAATGAAGGCACGGCAAACACAAAGAGTTTATAGTGGTTCGTTGTATCCAACACCTACGTCCACTCCCAAGATTCACTTGGGTCCACACTATAATCACCCTAGATTACAGCAGAGTTATTTTACAAGCTCACAACTCAAACTTGTTATTTTTCCCGGGCACACAATGAACCCAGCTGGTTTTCAAGGGCTCACCAGCACAAAAACCCTAACCCAAGCTTTACCAAGCTTGTACCGAGGTAAGACTACCTCAACTAGTTCAATCCCCCAGATTGAACTAGACACAAAGAATAATAGTATGGTTTTTCAGTTACAAGCTCCTCAATGAGCAGATTAACAAATGTAAGAATAAAGTTTAGAAAAGCCTGATTTGCAGATGGTTGGCTTTGAGCTTTTCTTCTTTTCCTCTTTTCCTCAACTCTTTTGAAGTGTAGAATCTGGCCTCAGCTTGGATTCTTCATGGAATGAACTTTGGAGTTGATTTGAGCTTTTCCTCTTTTGAGTGTTGAAAATCGCTTGAATGCTCTTGAATAGCTCTTGGATTTTCTTCTGAAGCTTCCTTGGATTGTTGAGCTTGAACACAGAAGGAGCTTCCTTGGATTTCACACTCTTTCTTTCACTCTATTTTGAATCACGGATTTTTTTCAAATGAAGCTCTGTTTTTTTCGATTTTTCTTTTCTTTTCTCTTGAAATGAATATCTCATGTTTTGTATGTTCTTGATTTGAAAACGGCTTCTCTATTTATAGATTCTGCAAAAATATAGCCGTTAGAAACAAAGAAAAAATAGTCGTTAAACGAAATCTTACCGTTGACGCTGAGTTGGCATTCAAAAAAATTTCGCTCCGATTTGCTGGAGTCGACTCATGCTTTTCCCGAGTCGGCTCGAGGTCGTGATACTAAAAATAGAAAAGTTTAGAAAGTCAAAGGGTCGACTCACCAAAAGTAAAGTGTCGACTCCTGAAAGTCGGGGGTCGACTCATGAAAAGTTGGGGTCGACTCGTGAAGTGCTCAAAAAAATACACCTCTGGTGTCTGAGCGGAGTCGACTCGCACAGTCATGGAGTCGGCTCGATAGAATCGGGGGTCGACTCAAGAAATTGCATGGGTCGACTCGAGACAGACGGTTAATTCTGTACTCTGAGGGAGTCGACTCTAAAACTCAAGAGTCGGCTCCGGAACGTATCAAAAATCAGAAAGTTTTCTGATTGACTTTAAATTCGTTCCAGATTCATTTTAAATCATTGGATTGACTTGAATACAATAAAATTGACATTAAGAATCAATTCAAGAAGTGTTCCAAAAACTCATTGATTACAATATGAAGTATTGAATTTCTAATTGAAAGCTTAAACATTGAACATGAAGTTACTTTCAATTTGATTAAAGTCATACTTTAACATTCTCATTCATTATTCTAAATAAATTCATTGCTCATGTAAATAAACTCAATACATCTTTTAAATTATTCATGGCTTTTGGTAATCATCAAAATTAATAAGATTGGGGCATATAATTTTTCAACAAACTCCCCAACAGAGTCGACTCCAGAAAAGTTTCGTGTTGACCCCAAAAAAGTCAGAGACGACTCCAGAATTAACGGATTAAAGTGTTTCGAGTTAGAGCCGACTCCAGAAAAGTTAGAGTCGACTCCAACCCACCTGGAACGAAAAATCAATTGCCAGATCAGCTGTAACGGTAATATTTCTATTTTACTTTATTTCTAACGGATATATTTTATTGCAAGGTACACTCCAACGGATAGTTTTCTTCCAAAAATGGTTTGAAAGAAATCTATAAAAAGGGAAGACTATCATTCAAAAACAAGAATGGAAAAAAAAGAAGAAAAACGGAAATAGAAAATCCCAATTCAAAAATCCGAAAAAGGGAGAGCCTGAATCTCAAGAGAAAAAACCTTCTAGCTCAAATCCACTCCACTCCAAAAAGCTCAAGAGGAATCCAAGGCATTCAAATCAAAGTTTTGGTAGATTTCCCAAATTGGAGAAAGAGGATCAGTTTCTTGCTTTTCAATCCTTCTCAACTGCTTCAACTGTGAAGAATCGGAGCTGAGGCTTGATTCAATCTAGCAAGAAGAAGAAAAGAAAGAAGAAAGGAAGAAAAGCTCAAAAGCCAACCAACTACAAATCAGCTTTTCTAAACTTGTTCATTTACTTGATTATTTGCTTATTGAGGAGCTGTGTACTTGAAAATAATATTTCTTTTGTTTGTGTCTAGTTCAATCTGGGGGATTGAACTAGTGGAGGTAGTCTTACCTCAGTACAAGCTTGGTATAGCTTGTGTTAGGGTTTTTGTGCTGGTGATCCTGGAAAACCGGCTGGGTTCATTGTGATCCCGGAAAAACAACAAGTTTAAGTTGTGAGCTTGTAAAACAACTCGGCTATAATCAAGGAAGATTATAGTGTGGACCCAAGTGAATATTGGGAGTGGACGTAGGTGTTGGATACACCGAACCATTATAAAATCTTTGTGTTTGCCGTGTCTCCTTTATCTCTATCTCTATCTCTATCTTATTGATTGTATTTTATTCTTGCATCTGCATTCACTTTCACTCACACTAAGCAAACAAATATTTCAAAAGGTTTAAATTTTTTTTTAAGAACCTAATTCACCCCCCCCCCTCCCCTCTTGGGTTGTCATCTGGGCCAACAGAGTACCTTCCCTCTGCATGAGAATAATAGGGCCGCGAATAAAGTGGTCATAAATACCACAAAGAAGTAAAACAACAGGAGATCAAGAATTTTTATATGGAAGGATTACATCAAGAGAACACTTTTTGATGACGCCAAGTCACCTTCTTCAAACGTCGGGGAAGACGGACGTTCTTCTCTCCGGACCCCTGCAAGAAAAGTCCTCGGAGACCGGATGTTCCGATGGGGACCCTCCAACGCTCAAGTCAGTTACTTGGGATCAGACAAGAACCGCTCAGCGAAGAGAGCTGAGACAGTTAGGGTTTTGCTAGGAGGAAGAAAGCTAGAAAACCAGAGTTCGGATCCTTACAGTGCGAGCGCGTGTTTTTATACATGTCCGAATATCCCATCTTACTGTTCCGAAAGATTGCTGTCGTACCATCACTGTGCGTGCCGAGGCATCCCGTGCTACCTGCCAACATGGCATTACATGTATATCTCGCAGCCGCGGTTGTATTTAGTGCACGCCGTTGCTTGACATGACCGCGCACAATGGCAAGTGGTAGTGAATCGTACGTCGTAATGGAGCACAGTCAGGCACAGGAACATGCAGTGCCCCATACGCCGTTATGAGGCATGGCCCTCCGTAATGGGGCGCAATCACGCACAGGAACATGCAGTGCACCATACGCTGTTATGAGGCATGGCTGCAAGCAATCACGGGTACACAGAGAATCACATGGGCACGCCAGATGGCCTGGAGCTGTCATTTGGTTCGAAAGCTGGTCCGCGTGCTAATCGCTGATGATGCCCGTGCACCTCGGGACCGAAGGGGGTCTCGAGGCCGAGATATGGTGACCTCACCCCGAGACAGGAGGGGGTCCTGGGGGTGAGATGGTGCTGGTGCACCCCGAGACTGGAGGGGGGTCTCGGGGTCGAGATATGATGATCCCACCCCGAGACCGGAGGGGGTCTCGGGAGTGAGATGATGCTGGTGGACCCCGAGACCGGAGGGGGGTCTCGGGGTCGAGATATGGTGATCCCACCACGAGACCGGAGGGGGTCTTGGGGTGAGATAATGCTGGTGCACCCCGAGAGCGAAGGGGGGTCTCGGGGTCGAGATATGGTGATCCCACCCCAAGACCGGGGGGTATCGGGGGTGAGATAATGCTGGTGCACCCCAAGACTGGAAGGGGGTCTCGGGGTCGAGATATGGTGATCCCACCCCGAGACCGAAGGGGGTCTCGGGGGTGAGATAATGCTGGTGCACCCCGAGACCGGAGGGGGGTCTTGGGGTCGAGATATGGTGATCCCACCCTGAGACCGGAGGGGGTCTCGGGGTGAGATAATGCTGGTGCACCCCGAGACCGGAAGGGGGGTCTCGGGTCGAGATATGGTGATCCCATCCCGAGATCGGAGGGGGTCTCTGGGGTGAGATAATGCTAGTGTACCCCAAGACCGGAGGAGGTCTCAGGGTCGAGAGATGGTGATCTCCGTTAACTGCTGTTACCTTTTATTCTAACGACGCTGGATCAGCCATATCAAATGCCCCTTCACCCCTGAGGTGAAGCGGGTCCCATTGACGAGGCGAAAGGAGTGTTCTCCTCCACGTGGCTGATCCCTATCCACACCTCTTATGCGGATGGCATGGGGAATGTGAGAAGGCGGCCGCCTCCGTACACTGTGCCCGCCACGATCGACCTCGGGAAAAAACTAGCCCTTCGAAGTCTGCGCGAAAAGCTGCATCATCATTACCTCTCATAGCGGTGACGTCAGCGGAGTCCCATCATTGGCTGGAGGCATACCGCACCATGCGCTGGGCGTCCCTCGAGGCGAACCAGCCTATGGTGGGGGGCCATGGCTGACGAGACAGGCGGAACGATTTGAAAACCCAATAAACCCAAATGAGGGGTTGAATCTGGCCATATCGCTTCCGCTATCATCGTCTTCCTCTGCCTGTGCTCTGATCTCCCCTACAACCCGAGAGCTTGTGCTTGGCTCTCCTTCCTTCAGGTCAGTTCTTTGTCCATTCCAGACTTCTCCATCCCTTCTTTTGCTCATGAGCTCTCCATCCTGGACCTCGGAGGACGATTCAGAGAATCGTCCTCCCTCTGAGAGGCACTGTACCTCTCCCGCACCTTCTCCTTCTCTTCCGCTTGAGTGGTCCACTGATTCAGAGGACCGCGTCCCCCTGGCCCGGCGATGGGTCGCCAGTGGAGCCCCATCGAGGAGCCGCTGGTCGGAGGCCGGCACCTCCTCGAGTGTGGAGGGGTCCCCGGAGGGGACTGCCTCCACGGTAACAGGTCTAGATTTGGCAAAAATCTGGGCCCGTTACCAGATTCTCCGTGACGTTGAGCTTTTTCTGCCAACTCCCGATGATAGGGTCATCTCCTCCTGACCCGATCGGGTGGCCCTATATGAGATTTGCCTGAAGGCAGGTCTTCGTCCACCCTTTCCATCCTTTTTCATCAACATTCTTGACTACTACTCCTTGACTCCATCCCAACTGGTCCCCAACTCCTACCGTGTCATTAGCGCCTTTGTCATTCTCTACTATCGTCTGGGTATCACCCCTGGAATCTCTTTTTCGATCCTTCTATATCCTCCGGTCCCAGAAGGGTTGGTGGTTGTTCCAGCCCCAACCCAATCGGGTCCTCAAACTTTTTCTTCCTTCTTCAATCAAGGGATGGAAATCCCGATTCTTTTTCGCTAACCTTGACCAAGTTAGGCCCCGGTGGGGAGATTGCGACCTCCAAGGGAACGCGAACTCCACCATCCATCCTGGGGATCGGGAGGCATCGGGTCAATTGCTGGCTGCCGAGATCCCTCGGTACACCTTGCTCTTGACGGAAGATAATCTCGAATCAGCAGTTCTTATCTCCCACCGGGGTAAGCCATTTCCACTCTTAGCCAAAATTTTGCCTGCTTCTCCTCTCCTTTTTTTTTTGACTTTGACTGATGTTGCGCAGCTATGAAGATACCGACAGAGAAGCTCCTGAGGGCCGTCTCTAAAAAGAGGGCCCGGGAGGGGCCACCTGGAGGCTAGCGAGCTCCAGCTCCAAAATGCCCGACGGCTCGGGCTTCCCAATCACCGGCACCACAAGACCCCCCGGCTGCTCCAGAAGTTGATCTCACAGCCGACACTCTGCCAGAGATGGCGGCGACCGCGAGAGTCCCAATCGAAGAGCCAGTCGCAGAGGAGCCGATAGCGATGGAGGAGCCCATAGTGGCTGAAGAGCTTTCCGCCCCTGGCGAACCAACTCCGTCGGAGGCTGCCATGGATTGGGGCGAGGGGCCATCAAGGGCCACGAGCCCACCCCCCGAGAGGTCGCCTAGGAACAGCCCGTGCGCCGAGCCGGAGACTGCCGAGACGGCCAAACGGAGCGGGGCCAAGCCAGGGCCGTCCCGGGACTCCTTGAACGATGGTCGCTGGGCTGAGTGGGTCCTTGCCCCAGTTTTTATGCCCGAGATCCTGGAGGAACTCAGCCAACAGAAGGCGAGCACATTCTTCCGGGATTCCTACACGGCCATCGTCAGGGTAAGCGGTCTTTCTCCTTTTGCCCTTATATCTTTTTCTTTTCTTTTTGCTAACCTGAAACTTACGCATGCAGCTCGCACACTCCTGAGGGCCGCCAGGGAGGCAATCCATGGTGGGAAGGCCCTTCTGCGGGAGGCACAGAAGGAGGCTGAGGACGCTCAGCGCCGCGCGGAGGCGGCCGAAGAGGCGCTGGAGTTGGCCAAAAGCGCCTGGGAAAGTGAAACCAAGGCCGCTGAGAGCCGAGCAGAGGCCGACGCCAAACGTGTGCGCGCGACACTCCACCAAATGACAGAGGCCGAGAACACTGTGATGGCCAGAGATCTACACATCTCTGAGCTGACCATGGCCCTTCAGGAGGCCAAGGGTCGGGCGGTTGCGGCGGAAGAAAAAGTGAAGGCCGCGGAGGAAGAAACGAAGGCCGCGGAGGAAGAGGCGCGGGCGGCAAAGGAGGAAGCAAGCCAATCCGGGGAGGAGGCGAGCCGCGCCCGGGAGGCCGAGAGGGCTGCAATGGCAGCCCTCGCCGCGGAGAAGGCTCGGGTCGCTGAGGTGGAAGCGGCCATCGTGGCCAGGACCGCCGGGATTATAGAAGAGTACAAAGCATCGGAATGCTTTGCGGATGATCTGGCGGAGGCCTCGGCGGCGGTGTTCCTTCAGGGGTTCCAACATGGAAAGGAAAAGATTGCCAAGACTTGGACATCCCCCAGGCCCTGGAAATCGAACCGGACCACCTCTCGGATGCGGCCCCTTCCGACGATGAGCTAGCGCCAACCGAACCGTGAACTTGTATTTTTGTTTTTGCAAGTCCGACAACGTCGGCATTTTGTAATCTCTTCAAATTAATGAAATACTTTTATTCAAAATATATTGTCAATTTGTGACTCTTACCCTGAATTCGTTGGTTGACAATGCGCGGCCCCATGGTCCCATTAGTCCCGCTAGTGCCACAGGATAACTCTCAACTCGTACGAGCTATTCCGTCTTAGCCATCTAGGACCGAAACTTGGGGCCAGGAAGGATAGGTTTCTTGGTGTTGAAGTGTCGGTCGTTGGAGGTTGAGGTAGACGGGTTCCTCAGGACCGACGGCGCACCGCTATGCCAGGAGTATGTCGGGCCTTGCGCCAGGTAGGCATGTGGTTCTTGGTGCCGACGGGGGTCGGACTTAATCTGGCCGGCGGGACTTTATGTGTCGTCGGGCGTTGGACTTTATGTGCCGTTGGGTGCCGACGAGTGTCAGGCTTTAGCCTGGCTGGCCCAGGGCTTTAGGTGCCGACAGGTATCGGGCTTTATGCCTGGCTGGTGCGGGGCTTTGAGTGCCAACGGGTGTCGGGCTTTATGCCTGGCTGGCCCAGGGCTTTAGGTGCCGACGGGTGTCGGGCTTTATGCCTGGTTGGCCCAGGGCATTAGGTGTCAACGGGTGTCGGGCTTTATGTGCCGACGGGTGTCAGGCTTTATGCCTGGCTGGTGCAGGGCTTTGAGTGCCGATGGGTGTCGGGCTTTATGCCTGGCTGGTGCAGGGCTTTGAGTGCCGATGGATGCCGGGCTTTATGCCTGGCTGGCCCAGGGCTTTAGGTACCGACGGGTGTCGGGCTTTATGCCTGGCTGGTGCAGGGCTTTGAGTGCCAACGGGTATCGGGCTTTATGCCTGGCTGGTGCAGGGCTTTGAGTGCCGACGGGTGTCGGGCTTTATGCCTGGCTAGCCCAGGGCTTTAGGTGCCGACGGGTGTCGAGCTTTATGCCTGGCTGGCCCAGGGCTTTGAGTGCCAATGGGTGTCGGGCTTTATGCCTGGCTGGTGCAGGGCTTTGAGTGCCGACGGGTGTCGGGCTTTATGCCTGGCTAGCCCAGGGCTTTAGGTACCGACAGGTGTCTGGCTTTATGCCTGGCTGGCCCAGGGCTTTAGGTGCCGATGGGTGTCGGGCTTTATGCCTGGCTGGCCCAGGGCTTTAGGTGCAACGGGTGTCGGGCTTTATGTGCTGACGGGTGTCGGGCTTTACGCCTGGCTGGTGCAGGGCTTTGAGTGCCGACGGGTGTCGGGCTTTATGCCTGGCTGGCCCAGGGCTTTAAGTGCCGACGGGTGTCAGGCTTTATGCCTGGCTGGTGCAGGGCTTTGAGTGCCGATGGGTGTCAGGCTTTATGCCTGGCTGGCCAGGGCTTTAGGTGCCGACGGGTGTCGGGCTTTATGCCTGGCTGGTGCAGGGCTTTGAGTGCCGACGGGTGTTGGGCTTTATGCCTGGCTGGCCCAGGGCTTTGAGTGCCGACGGGTGTCGGGCTTTATGCCTGGCTGGCCCAGGGCTTAAGGTGCCGACGGGTGTCGGGCTTTATGCCTGGCTAATGCAGGGCTTTGAGTGCCGACGGGTGTCGGGCTTCATGCCTAGCTGGTGCAGGGCTTCTGGTGCCGACGGGTGTCGGGCTTTATGCCTGGCTGGTGCAGGGCTTTGAGTGAAAAGAACTTAGGAGCTAAAATTAAATTTGTTAATATGAAATGAGAGGCGAAAACCCAAATGGAGACAGGCACAGTATTTGATGTGAGAGGAGGAATGCGTTACTGATAGTACCGGCGAAGGTTATCTGCATTCCATGTCCTAGGGAGTGGCTTCCCATCGAGCTCTTCAATTTGTAAGCTCCGTGGCGAAGTGTCTCGGCGATCCGATAGGGTCCTTCCCAATTTGGAGCTAGCTTGCCTCCCTCTGCCGGCTTCGAGACCTCGGCCCATTGAAGGTCAGGTCCCCTGGTAAGAAGGTCCTGGGGCACACACGGGCGTTGTAATATTTGGCGGCCCATTGCCGGTAGACCGCCATCCAAAGTCGCGCTCGGTCTCGCACCTCCTCCACCAGGTCGAGGTTGGCTCGCAGCTAGTCTGGGTTACCTTTCTCGTTGCATGATTCCACCCGAGGGCTTGGTGAGCCAACCTCCACCGGGATGACGGCTTCGGATCCAAAGACTAAGCTGAACGGGGTCTCACCGGTGGGGGCTCGCGGCGTTGTGTGGTAGGCCCACAGCACATTGGGGAGCTCCTCCATCCATCGCCCTTTATAGTCATCTAGTCGAGATCTCAGCCCTTGGAGAATGATCCGATTAGTCACCTCGGCCGCCCCGTTGGTCTGGGGGTGCCCGACCGAAGTGAACCTCTGTCGGATGCCCAGCTCGGAGCAGAACTCCCAGAAGGGCGCGTTGTCAAACTGTCGGCCATTATCAGTGACCAGGGTGTGCGGTAGCCCGAACCGACATATGATGGACTTCCAAAAGAAGGATCTCACTTTGCTCTCTGTGATCTTAGCGAGGGCCTCGGCATCAACCCACTTGGTGAAGTGATCCACCGCCACCAAGAGGAACTTTCGCTATCCGGAGGCCGGAGGAAATGGTCAGGATATCCATACCCCACTGGGCGAAGGGCCAGGGTGCTACTAAGGGGGTTAACTGAGACGTCGGCTGTCGCTGGATATTAGCGTGATGCTGACAGATATCACATCTCTTAACGAGCTCGACTGCATCCTCCTTCATTGTTAGCCAGAAGTACCCCTGTCGTAGGGCCTTGTAAGCTAGGGCTCTGCCCCCCAAGTGACTCCCACAGATGCCTTCATGGATCTCCCTAGCTTACAAGGCCCTTGTAAGCTTGGGATTGCACCTTTCTCAAATATCGGGACATGGTTGGGTCCCTAGCTTCATACTCCCCGATGATCTGTCCAGAAACAAGCTGAGAGTCCGTGAAGGCCCTCAAACGCCCCGCGCCTAACTCCTCATCCAACCTCATCCCCGCTAGCAAAGCTTCATACTCCGCCTGATTGTTAGTTGCCGGGAACTGGAATCTGAGAGCATACTCCACTGCATCTCCCTTTGGGCTCGCAAGAATGAGTCCAGCTCTGCTTCCTTGAGAATTTGCGGCTCCATCCACATGCAAGATCCAGTCCTCCTTTTCTGCCTCCTCGGTCGAGGGAGGGTATGCACACTCCTCCGAGCGTACCTCCTCCACACTCCTCTCGGTCCAGGAACACTCAACCAAGAAATCAACTAACACCTGAGACTTCATAGCCGACCTTGGCCGGATGGATAGGTCAAACTCACTTAGTTTAATGGCCCATTTGGCTAGCCGACCGGAAGTGTTGGGGCAAGACAAGATGGTCCAGAGAGGTTGATCCGTGAGCACCACGATGGGATGAGCTTGAAAGTAAGGTCGGAAGCGTTGAGCAGAGACCACCAAGGCAAAAATAATCTTCTCGGTTCTAGAATATCTGGTCTCGGCATCATGAAGTACCTTGCTGATGTAATAGATTGGCTTTTGGACCCCATCAACATCCATGCGCACGAGCACCGAGCTGACAGCTTCAGGGGAGGCTACAAGATATAGGAAGAGCTCCTCTCCATTCTTAGGCTTGGACAATAACGTGTGAGTGGATAGAAACTGCTTCAACTCCTCAAAGGCACCCTGACACTCCTTTGTCCACTCAAAGCCATTGACCTTGCGCAGCGCCTTAAAGAAGGGCAGGCACCTTTCTGCCGATCTTGACATGAAACGATTCAAAGCCGCCACCCTCCCAGTTAGGCGTTGCACCTCCTTCTTGTTAGCTGGAGGCCTCATCTCCAAGATAGTCCTGATCTTGTCAGGGTTGGCTTCAATCCCTCGCTGGGTTACCATAAAACCCAGAAACTTGCCTGCTGCTGCTTCTAAAGGTGCACTTGTGGGGGTTAAGCTTCATCCGATACCGGCGCAAGTTATTGAAGGTCTCCTCGAGGTCGGCGACATGGTCAGCTACACTGATGCTCTTGGTCAGCATATCATCCACATACACCTCCATGTTACGCCCTATCTAGTCCTCAAAGACCTTATTCATCAATCTTTGATAGGTGGCCCCAGCATTCTTCAACCCAAATGGTATTACCTTGTAATAGTAGATCCTCTTTTCTGTAATAAAAGAGGTGGCTTCCTCATCCACCGGGTTCATCCTGATCTGATTATACCCTGAGAATGCATCCATGAAACTAAGGGTTTCATGCCCGGACGTGGCGTCCACAAGCTGGTCGATCCGGGGTCGCGGGAAGCTATCTTTAGCGCACGCCTTGTTGAGGTCGGTGAAGCCACGCACATCCTCCAGCTCCCACTAGCCTTGCAAACCATCACGACATTCGTCAGCCAGTCTGGGTAATGCACCTCGCGGATGTGACCGGCCGCCAGCAGCTTCCGCACCTCCTCATCCACGGCCTTTTATCGGTCGGGGGCAAAACTCCTTTTTGTTGACCCAATTGATGATTTTGATGATTAACAAAACTATCTAAGTATAACTCTTGAAGGCTCTGATGATTTTGATTTAGTGTTTCAGATTATAAGACTATTGAATGATCAAAATCAGGAGTTACATAGTGTTCTGGATCGAATCTAATGTCTAGGTAAGAATTGCAGACATTAGAGTCACTCCGAGAATCACAGAGCGACTCTGGAACTGGCACAGTCGTTAGAGTCGACTCCGAGACTGTTAGAGTCGACTCTCACAGAAGAAGCAGAAAGTCAATTTTTCTGGCCCCGACCTAGAGTCGACTCCGGGTAAGTTAGAGTCGACTCCGGAAAAGGTTCTTGTCGACCCCAGAAAAGCCAGAGACGACTCTAGAAATATCGTTTGAAATGCCTCGAGCTAGAGCCGACTCCAGAAAAGTTAGAGTCGACTCCAACCCACCTGGAACGAAAAATCAAGTTGCCAGATCAGCTCTAACGGTAATATTTCTATTTTACCTTATTTCTAACGGATATATTTTGATACAAGGTACACTCCAACGGATAGTTTTCTTCCAAAAATGGTGTGAAAGAAATCTATATAATGGGAAGACTATTATTCAAAAAAAGAGAGAAGAAAAAAAGACAAAAATATAGAAAGAAAAATGAGATAGACAAATCCCATTTCAAAAATCTGAGAGCTTGAATCTAGAGAGAAAACCTTCTAGCTCAAATCCACTCCACTCCAAAAAGCTCAAGAGGAATCCAAAGCATTCAAATCAAAGTCTTGGTGGATTTCCCAACTTGGAGAAAGGAGATTCGTTTCTTGCTTTTCAACTCTTCTCAACTGCTTCAACTGTGAAGAATCGGAGCTGAGGCTTGATTCAATCCAGCAAGGAGAAGAAGAAAAGAAAAGAAGAAAAGCTCAAAAGCCAACCTATCTACAAATCAGGCTTTTCTAAACCTTGTTATTCTTAATTGTATATTTGCTCATTGAGGAGCTTTGTATTTCAAAAACAATACTTATTTGTGTGTGCCTAGTTCAATCTGGGGGATTGAACTAGAGGAGGTAGTTTTACCTCGGTTCAAGCTTGTTAAGCTTGGGTTAGGGTTTTTGTGCTGGTGAGCCCTTGAAAACCAGCTGGGTTCGTTGTGCCCGGGAAAACAACAAGTTTGAGTTGTGAGCTTGTAAAACAACTCGGCTGTAATCTAGGGTGATTATAGTGTGGACCCAAGTGAATCTTGGGAGTGGACGTAGGTGTTGGATACACCGAACCACTATAAAATCTTTGTGTTTGCGTGTTCCATCTCTCTCTCTCTATCTATCTTCTTATTCACTGCACTTTATAGTTACCTTGCATTTGCCTTCTTTAATCTCAAGCAAACTATTTTAAAAAGGCTAATTTTTTAAAGAACCCAATTCACCCCCCCCCCCCTCTTGGGTTGCCATCTGGGCCAACAATTGGTATCAGAGCAAGTGCTCATTTAGAATTTGATCTCACGATCAAGGGCTAAAGATCCTTATGGCAACACAAAGTGGTTCATATTTTGCTGAAGGTCATTCTACGAATAGACCTCCTTTATTTAATGGAACCAACTATTCATATTGGAAAGCTAGAATGAGAATATTCATTCAAGCTTCTGACTATGAATTGTGGGGAGTAATAATAAATGGACCTAGTACACCCACACTTAGTGATGGCACTATTGTTCCTAAGCCCGAAAGGGATTGGAATGATAATGATAGAAGAATGGCACAATTAAATGCTAAAGCCATTAATATTTTATATTGTTCCTTAGACTCTAATGAATTCAACCGAATCTCAACATGTAATTCCGCAAAAGAAATTTGGGATAGGTTGGAAATAACACATGAAGGAACAAACCAAGTTAAGGAATCAAAAATAAACATTTTGGTTCATAAATATGAATTGTTTACAATGGAACAAACTGAAACCATCACATGCATGTTCACTAGATTCACTGATATTGTGAATGGTTTAAAGAGTCTTGGTAGAATTTATTCTAATGCTGACCTTGTGCGCAAAATTCTTAGGTCACTACCAAGATCGTGGGAAGCAAAAGTCACTGCTATCCAAGAAGCAAAGGACCTCAATGCATTACCTTTAGAGGAGCTTCTAGGATCCCTAATGACCCACGAGCTGACAATGAAGCAGCATGTTGAGGAGGAAACAAAAAGAAAGAAAACACTTGCCCTCAAAACTGCAGAAATGGAAGAGAGCAGCAGTGAAAGTAATGATGAAGATGATGATGAAACTGCTCTCTTGGCCAAAAAATTCAGAAAGTTTATGAGAAAAAGGCCCTTCCATAAAAAGAAATTTGGAGCAAGAATTGATGGAGAAAAAGATAAGAAAAAGGACAAGGAGAAAGAAAAAGAGAAAGAGCCCTTAGTATGTTATGAGTGTAAAAAGCCAGGGCACTTTAGATATGATTGTCCTTTGCTGAAAAAGGCCTACAAGAAAAAGAAGAAAGCATACATGGCAACATGGTCTGATGAATCTTCCTCTTCGAAGAAGAAGAACAAAAGGAAGTTGCCAAATCTGCTTCATGGCCAACAACGACGACAACGACAATGAGGTAAGTTCTGAAAACTCAAATGATGAATTTCACTTTTGATGAAATGTTTGAGGCTTTCAATGAACTTATGATTGATTTAAATCTTTGAAAAAGAAGTATAAGTTTTGAAAAATGACAATATTAGCTTAGCTAAAAGTAAAAATGAATTAGCTTTAGAAGTTAAGAACTTAACTAATGAAAAAGAAGAACTTAGCAAAGAAAGAGATAATTTTCAAGAAATAGATTTGTTGAAATCTGAAACTAAAACTCAACAAAAGATTTAAAAGATCAATTAGAAACCTTAGCTTTAGAAAAAGAACAGCAAGTTAAAGACAATGATTCATTAAAGAAAGAAGTTAAAATATAAAGACATTGTTGAGAAATTCACCTTAAGTTCAACTAAACTAAACATGATTTTAGATAATCAAAAAGTTTTGATAAAGCTGGCCTAGGTATAATACGTATAGGAAACAAAAATCTTTAAAGAATATTTTTGTAAAAGCCAATCAAAGTAATATAACTTGTTTTAAATGCAATGAAAAAGGTCATAAATCATTTGAATGCAAAACATTAAATAATAACAACAAGTTAAATGTTAAAGCAAAGAAAATATGGGTTCCGAAAGGAACAATTTTTGTTGCTACTAACCATGAAGGACCCAAGAAAGCTTGGGTACCTAAACATAAAGTTTGATTATATTGCAGGAATGTCTTGTAGCCAAAAGATCAAAGAAAAAGTGGTATCTTGATAGTGGCTGCTCAAGACATATGACGGGTGACAAAGATGAATTCATCACCCTGAAGAAAAGAAAGGTGGAGTTGTTACGTTTGGCGATAACGGTAAAGGTCAAATTATGGGCCTTGGTAAAGTTCGCATAACTCCATCTACATTTATTGATAATGTACTTTATGTTGATGGTTTAAAGCATAATTTAATTAGTATAAGCCAATTATGTGATAAGAACTTTAATGTTTCATTTAAATCTTCTATTTGCATGTATCTAATTCCATTGATGATAGCATTGTTTTTACTGGTTATAGACATGGCAATGTGTACTTAGTTGACTTAGACAAATTATCTGAAAGTAATCATTGCTTAATTGCTGATAATGCTAACATAAATGATATTGGTTGGTTGTGGCATCGTAGATTAGGTCATGCAAGCACACACCTTATTTCAAAACTAATTAAATGGATTTAGTTAAAGGTTTACCTAAACTAGATTTTGAAAATAACAAAATATGTGATGCATGTCAATTTGGAAAACAAACTAGAAGTTCTTTCAAATCTAAAAATGTTGTTTCAACTTCTAGGCCATTAGAGCTACTTCACATGGACCTTTTTGGACCAACTAGAACCACAAGTCTAGGAGGAAAGAAATATGGTCTAGTGATTGTAGATGATTACTCTAGATATCACTTGGGTAATGTTTTTAGCTCACAAAGATGAGACTTTCTCGATATTTCTGAAATTCTTCAAGAAAGTCACAAATGAGAAAAACACTACCATAGTATCTCTAAGAAGTGATCATGGAACTGAATTTGAAAATCACTTATTTGAAAGTTTTTGCATGAAAATGGTATTAATCATAATTTTTGCCCCTAGGACTCCACAACAAAATGGTGTAGTTGAAAGGAAAAATAGGACTCTAGAAGACATGGCCCGTACCATGCTATGCGAAAGTAACTACCAAAGTACTTTTGGGCGGAAGCTATTAACACAGCATGTTACATCTTAAATAGAGCCTTAATAAGACCAATTTAAAGAAAACACCTTATGAATTATGGAATGAAAGAAAACCCAATATAAAATACTTTCATGCATTTGGATGTAAATGTTTTATTCATAATAATGGTAAAAATAACTTAGGAAAATTTGATGCTAAATCTGATGAAGGAATTTTAGGTTATTCAACAACTAGTAAAGCATATAGAGTATTTAACAAGAAAACCTTAATTGTTGAAGAATCCATTCATGTAGTTTTTGATGAATCTTTAGCATCTAGTTCTGAAAAGATTGATGATGAGGAAGATACAAACATAATTGAAAAAGATCTTGAAAAACTTAATATTGAAGTATCTTCAGATCATGAACAAGAAGCTAAAGATGATGATTCACATAAGGACGATGATTAATATTGATCATAATGATATAGATCTTCCAAGAGATTGGAGATATGCTTATAGTCATCCCAAGGAATTGATTATAGGTGATCCATCTCAAGGAATAAGAACTAGATCATATGAGAAATATTAGTAATCATCTTGCATTTGTATCTCAAATTGAACCTAAAACCATTGAAGAAGCTGAAAAAGATAATAATTGGATGTTAGCAATGCAAGAAGAATTAAATCAATTTACTAGAAATAATGTATGGACATTAGTGGAAAGACCTAAAAATCATTCAGTAATAGGATCAAAATGGGTTTTTAGAAATAAACTAGATGAAAATGGCATAGTAATTAGAAACAAAGCTAGATTAGTTGCAAAAGGATATAATCAAGAAGAAGGTATTGATTTTGATGAAACCTTTGCACCTGTAGCTAGATTAGAAGCCATTAGGCTATTACTTGCATTTGCATGTCACATGAATTTTAACTTATTTCAAATGGATGTTAAAAGCGCATTTTTAAATGGATTTATAAATGAAGAAGTTTATGTAGAACAACCACCAGGTTTTGAAGATCATGAATTTTCAAATCACGTTTTTAAATTGCACAAAGCTTTATATGGTTTGAAACAAGCACCTAGAGCTTGGTATGATAGACTAAGTAAATTTTTAATTGAAAATGATTTTACAAGAGGAAATGTTGATAAAACATTATTTTTGAAAAGAAAAATAAAGATTTACTTGTAGTCAAATATACGTTGATGACATTATTTTTGGTGCTACTAACGATTTCTATGTCAAGAATTTGCTAAGTTAATGCAGGGAGAATTCGAGATGAGCATGATGGGAGAACTCAACTTCTTCCTTGGACTCCAAATCAAACAAAGCAAAGAGGGTATCTTTATCAACCAAACAAAGTACACAAGAGAATTCTAAAGAAGTTTGGTATGGAATCAATTAAACCCCTCGGAACACCAATGAGTCCTTCATGCAAGCTGGACAAAGATGAAGAAGGTAAGAAGGTTGATCAAAATATTATCGAGGTATAATCGGATCCCTTCTTTATTTAAGCAAGTAGACCAGATATTATGTTTTCTGTATGTTTATGTGCTAGATTTCAATCTGAACCTAAAGAATCACATTTAATGCTGTTAAAAGAATACTAAGATACTTAAGTGGAACAAAAAATGTAGGTTTATGGTATTCTAGAGACTCAACATTAAATCTGATTGCATATTCTGATTCTGATTATGCTGGATGTAAGTTAGATAGAAAAAGCACAAGTGGTGCATGCCAATTTTTAGGAAGTAACTTAATCTCATGGTTTAGCAAAAAGCAAAATTCGGTTGCATTATCTACTGCGAAGCAGAATATGTTGCAGCTGGAAGTTGCTGTGCTCAAATCCTATGGATTAAGAGACAACTTGAAGACTATGGTATCACACTTGATAAGACACCTATAAGATGTGATAATACAAGTGCAATAAATCTAACTAAAAATCCAATTCAACATTCAAGAACAAAGCATATTGAAATAAGATATCACTTTATAAGAGAACATGTAGCCAATAATGAAATTTGTCTTGATTATGTGAATACTGAAGAACAACTTGCAGATATATTAACAAAACCCTTAAGTGAAGAGAGATTTTGTTATCTTAGAGGAGAATTAGGAGTTTGTGATCCTTTGGAATAGTTTTCTGAAACTCTTAAGGACATCTATCTAGATTTCATCATTTCTTGAAAAATCTTGATATTTCAATAAGGAAATCTATCTAGATCTTGATTCATTGTTTCCCCAATTGCTAAGGAACATTTATCTAGAATTTGATGATTAATTTGAATAGTTTCAAATCCTTGAAACTTGATTTTTTATCTCTGAAACTGTTAGAGTCGACTCTGACAGTTTGTGGAGTCGACACCTGAGTTTTTGATGTTCTGTCTAAGCAATTAGAGCCGACTCTGGCTTTTGTAGAGCCGACTCTAATTCGAGCGCTGACAGATTTTCTGGTTCGGAGCCGACACCCAGTTTTCGGGAGTCGACTCTAAGTCGAGCTAGGTCAAAAATAAAAAGGCGGAGTCGACCCCCAATCATTCCATCGTCTCCTAAACCTCTCCAAAGAACTCCAAAACCTTTCCAACTTCCCCAAATCTACTCAAAACCCTTGATTAATCTTCCAATCTTCTCAATGGCACCTAAGAGGCGCGGATTCATCGGTGGAGCATCCGTTCCAACGAAGAGACGCACTATTCGGAGGCAACCCTCGCCTTCCTCCTCTTCGGCCACTCAAGAGATTCCCCTCCTTCACCTCTTCACCAAAGTTGATCATTAGCCGGTAAGACCATTACAACTGGGAGAAAGGTCAATTTTGATTTCTTTGAGTCGGAAGGCTTCTCTATAGGAAGATGTTTGAAAGAAATGGGATGGGAAAAGATTTGCTCATTAGATATCCCCACTTATCCAGCCTTAGTGAGAGAGTTTTACAATGGTTTAAGTAGAGGAGAAGGCGGTTTAATCAGTATTGTAAGAGGAACAAGAG